>JAQZBX010015273.1:0-31467 GCA_029593785.1 Cabassous unicinctus
CCAATTTTTTTAAAAATTGGCTATTTTTACCTAGGAAGTATGGAATGAATCAATGTTGTTTGAATTCTTTGGTTCTTTGTAACAGGAACATCTGTCTTTATTTCAAGTGCATGGAAATGCATTCAGGGGCCTGGCCCTCCCCAGAATAAAGAGATGAGCAAAATGTCTTTAAAATAGAAAGATGAAGTTAAACATGGGCAGACATAGATGATGGGGCTTTATACCACCCTTTGATTCCCCTGAGATGAAGAGCAATCCCAGAGGTAAAGCATTGTTTAATTAAAAATTTATGAAGATTCTGAACATACCATTGCTAATTTGATATTTTAATGGTAAAGTTTAACAGCTATAGTGAAACAATTTTTTGAGATATGAGCCACTAAGCCCGTTAATAAAATAGCTGAATAGCGCATAAGGAAAGTATCATTTCAAAAGTAGCAACTTAACCCTTTTTCTGCCCCTGGGTTTTGTGTGAAGAATTAATGATATTTGTGAAGAGTGCATTTCTGTATTATACTTCATGATTTTCTGTAGCTTTCCTTGAATATGAAAATCATCTCAACAGTTCCAACTGACCTACTTACTTAACTTTAAAGAATAAGACTGTGAGCATGAATCCAGAGGGATCTTTTAGGATATTAAAGTATATCTGCTAAAGAATGAATGAATGCCACATCTCCAGCCAAAATCTCATATGGGTCCCCCCTTTTTGGAAAACAAGTTATGTGTCTATTTGTCTTGACATTATTTTCAAGAAGGAATAACAACAGTTTGAAAAAAATCATGGAGTATTGTGTAAGAGTGTGTGTGTGTGTGTAAGAGAGAGAGAAATGGAACTATTTGGAGAGCATTTCAGAGGAGAAATGTTAGTGGTTTTCTGGACATTTCTGGTGTTTGTGTCAGATCACCTCTTTGTTTGTTCATTTGGAGTTGCCTGGCATACGTTGAACCATTTGTCTTCATTGCTTCCATGGCATTCCTCTCTTTCATGTTCAGTCAACATTTTAGGGTGAAGCTTAAACTTGAAAAGATTCTACAACATTTAAAAATTACAACTCTTAAAAAATGCTACACATTTCATGCACACTGTTATATGCTGGTCAAGTTTACTTTTCCAAGAGACTACCTTAAATATTCTGTTTCAGAAACCAAGGGGAATAGTTATATTAGAAATCATAACTGGAAGTATAATGTTGAATGAATAATTAATATTAACTCAATGCACAATATATACTTTTATTTAATAATTTTATCTCTTTTGTAGTTAATGATGCTTTCTATATAAATATGTATATTTCAATTATAATTTAACATTTGAAATCCCTTCTAGTCCCCCTAAGACAATTTCCTCACATATAACATTATAGAATAGAATGCATCTTTAACATCTGGCTTCTTTGACTGAACATGTAAACATGTTCAAGTTTTTCAAACCTCTAACACACACACACACACACACACACACACACACATGCACACAAGCAAACAAACAAAAATGCTGCTTCTGCCTCACATCCCCTTCAGGGTAGTGACCTATCTTTTTGTTCCCTAATCTTCACAGTGAAAGTCCTTGAGCACCCAGACTTTCTGTCCCCTTAATCACACGACTGGGACATCATTATGGTCCCATCACTCCACGAAGATTTTGTGACAGAGATGACTTCTCTCTCTTGCTATGACTTCGCCAATTCTTTTTTTTTTTTTTCCTGTCTCTCCATTGAATGTTTGTTCTTTTCCTTAAGGTTCATTTGTAAGACTCTCCCTGGAAGAGAACATCTACTTCCATGACTCAATTATCCTATGCTGATAATTCCACAGACTGCATTTTTGGCCCAGGCATGTTTGCTGAGCTCAACCCTATTCCTTACCATAGACCTCCTCCCCACCATCCCGGTCTCTTTTCAAAATCACCTTAATTCAATGTGTTTAAAATTAAGTGTATCGTTTGTTTCTGCAAAGATTCTCCTCTGGTGCTCCTTCCCTGTGCAAACATCATCACTATCCACTTAGTGTTCAAAATCAGAAGCAAGAGGTCACCCTTTGTTCTTCCCACTCCACATCTGAGCAATCACAACACTCTATACCTTCTGTGTCCTAAATATTCCCATCCATCCCACTATTCTTTTTCTCTCTAGGCCACTAGCACTTTTCACTTGAAAGCTACAGCCTTCTGAGACTTCTTCTTGCTTCTGCCCTTGCTGCTCTGCATTCTACATCCCCAGCGATATTTTGAAAACACAGGTCGTATTTTGCTCCACAACTCAGAGCCCATGAAAGGCTTTTTCATTGCATAGAAGTGGCAAAACCTCTTTATGTGTCTTGTAAGGTGTGCCATGACCTGATCTCCCCTGCCTTCCTTCTCTCTCTTCCTGCTTCCCACCCTATGTTCCAAACAGTCCCAAGGATTTTCAGCTCCGGTAACTTCCCCAGGGGTATTCAGCCACTACCTGGATGGCTGCCTAAAAAATATACTGTTTGCCTCACCCCCTAAATTCCATGTCCTTTCCCTTCACCATTCCCTCTAATCCTATTCACTCTTCCTCCATCTGTTCCAGTTTTATTAACTCTGGAGGATTCTTTTCTAACCCCCAGAATTATGTTCTCTTGGTTATATTCTTGCAGAGAATTCTGTACTTCTAAATCAAATAATTTATTATCTTTTTGAAATATTTTATTGTTTTATTTTACAATAAGTTGTGAAAAACATGATGGCAGGGATTATTTCAACCTGCTCGTTCGTTCTTTTTTATGGCATCTGACAAGAATAAGCTCCATATAGTGCTATGCAGTAATTTAGTCAATTAACTATTGATTGATTAATTGTATGCATTTAAAAGATCATGTATCTAAAGTGAATGCTACAGTGTCTGGAATGGCGTAGAACCAGGGAAATTGTTGCTATTATCATGGCTCTAACTGTAGCTTAACTTTCGCATGATACGTTTCATGCAATTGAAATCTTCTTTAAAACTTGAATAATCTGTAATTGGGTCAAGTATTCAATATCATACCTGCAAAACTCAGTTGCTATGTTTCTTTTCTTCGCCAGAGGCATATACACCCTAAATGACTGTCCTTTTAGATTAAATATCATTTAATTACAAGATCGTCTTCTGTTGCACAGCACGCCCTGCTGGGCCACCATCACAGGACGCGCAAGCGGGAGACCTGTCAGAACCAATCGCGCAGGGTCCCAGCGGTCAGCTGTGAGCAGCGCAGCTCTCCCTCCTCCAGGTGGCCCTGGCTGCAGCGAATGCACAACACAGATTGCACAGGACGCAGACAGGCAGTGAGCTAAATATTCTACTTGCACAAGGAGGAAAAGCCTTTTCCCTGATAACACTGTTACCATCGACTGTGATGGACTCACTCCTTTCTCAGGGCTCATATTTTTGTCGTTGTTGTGAAGACAAAAGTCAAAATCAATATTATTCGGCTTGTTTCTTAAAACATTGCAATGTACATAAGCCTACACACAAGTGTACACACAGAGACACTATAGAAAAAATTCAGGTAGGAAACATACAGAAATAGGTTCAACCTCACCATCAATATAAAAAATAATGATAATGGGAATTATTAAATTATGCTCTCCTGTTATTTTAGAATATTATAAATAATGAGAAATTTTGCTTAGATTTGTGAAAGATGGTTTTGCCTACTTTGGATTTCTGAAGATTTACTGCAATCATCAAGGAAAGTTCCACTCAGGCTATCTGGATAAGTTTGTCAATAACCAAGATAATATATAATTTAGGAAGAAAGCAACGCAGAAGTTTATTGAGAATGGTGTGGCTGTAACAATTATACAATTGATATGGTGAGATTCTGATATAGACCTTTAATATTTCTTTTCTAAGGAACTGGGGAATACTCTCAGCTAGGAAAGACTGAAGGAATTACATGTGTCAAATTTTCATCTTGAGTCTTCTTCCTGTGTTGTCTGTCCATCCTTAGTCAGACTTAGTTTCTGCTGGAATTTGTTTTCTTTTTTTTCATGCCCAATCTATTTGGAAAGAGCTAAAGACCCAAGTTCAAACCATAATGCCACAATGATTTCCTGGTACTGAAAGGATATTAAATTTAAAAGGATGATCATTTATGATACAGCACCTTGAAGGAAAAAAGAAATCCAGGAAAAACACTTAAAATTTCATGGTCTCAGTTTTTCCATCTATAGATTGATGACATTGATACCTTATATGGTTGTAAAGATTTAGTGAGTTGACACAGATGAAATATTTACAATAGTTCTCAGTATATAGTAAACATTCATGAAAAGTTAGCCACTTTTTTTTTACTTTTTGTATTGAAATACTTTCAAACTTACAGGACAGTTACAAAAATAATACAAACCCCATACAGAGAATTCTAACCTACCCCTATCCCCCCAGACATCCAGACCACCAATTTTAATATTGTGCCATGTCTGTCTGTCTGTCTGTCTGTCTATCTATCTATCCATCCATCTGTCATCTACCTATCTTTGTATTTATCAATCCATTTTCTGAACACTTGAGTATAGGTTGTATACATCACACTCTTTGAACACTTATTACTGCCATGTACATTTCTTAAGAAAAAGAATATTCGTACACAAACTATGTACCTATAACCCTCCATTCCCCCACCTTTATGTAGTTCTTCTCACAAATTACATGTTTATACACTGTGAGTCTCAATCCACTGATTTATCATTATACTTTATGCATTTGCATTTTGGATCCTGTAGAAAGTAAAAAGTGGAGTTATGAACCAAAAAATACACTACTCTGCTCTCTCTGGGACTGGGACTGGGGATTCTTGCTGGGAACACAGGCCGAAGGCGCCAAACTGGGGGAGGGTGGGGGAGGGGCCAGCCAGAGCCCCAGGGCATCCTACTGCTTTTAAGTAGCCTTTTTCTTGATTAGACACTCACCCTGTTAACTGTAATCCTTAAATTGTTTCCTGGAGCTTTCAGAAAGATGTTTCTCCCAGTTCTTGCAGGTTGTCCAAAGCTTCTGTGGGTCGCTAGAGCCCTGAAGCATCTTCCTCTCTCATCTCTCATCTTGATGAGAGAGGACTCTTAGTTTCTTTTTTGAAACCTGACTTAAAATCACTTTAACTATAGTGTTTTGACACTTACTGTTGTACACCATTTGCTTTCCGCAAATTAGCTGTGCAAAAGTTTGGCAATCTGATTTAATTTTTTTTCTTTTTTTTTTTTTTAATTTTACTGGGAGGCCCAGGGATTGAACCCAAGTCCCTCCATATGGGAGACAAACGCCCAAACATTTGAACCACATCCGCCCCCTGATTTAATTTTATTACATGAATGGTATTCATTTTTTTGTTGTGCATTTCTGATACCTAGCATAAACACTAGTATTCACCCTGGTCAATAGCTTTCCTACTTTTATTCTTAAATTAATCCTAGTTTTGATAAAGGCACTATTGCATTTTATACATGTGTATATTTATGCTGTTTGTTGTTGACTGTTGTTTTTGGTGGGAGTTTAATTTTCTGTTTGTAAACAAACTAATAGCAAAGCCCTCAAACAGAACATTAAAAAATAAAACCAGGAGAGCACCTGCTGAAGAGTTTTCTTTTTAATAGTTGTGCAATCACCATCTTACAGTCTAAAATAATTCTTGGTGATGATGAAGCAAACAGTGAAACTGGTATGCTCATACATGGTTGGTGACAGTGGAAATGGATAAAGCACTTTCTGATTCCTTACATATTTGATTCAGTAATTTCATTTTTTAGACAAAATCTAGTAAAGTAAGATATATGAAACTGCAATCTGCACAAATATATTAGTTTGATACAAGGACTTCTTTCAACGCTTCCAGTGCTTTCCAGTCATCCCTATTTTCCCCTACCTTGGAGATCATCCTTATAAATTTCCTAATGAGGAAAACCTCTGATATTTATTAAAGATAAAATAGACCTTTTAATAAAACAGAAACAATCATGGGGGAAGAAGGATCATGCTGAGAGAAGTAAAGATTTTATAAATTGGAAAGTAAAATTAGATGGGAAGTTGTTGCTGTTAATTGTAAATAGTGGTTTTTCTTTTCAGGAAATAAATCAAATAGTACTTCAGGTAGGTTCTGTTGTCCCTTTTTACGAATGGGAAACTATAGTAAGGCACAGAGAGGGCAGCACCTTGCCCGTATCTAGTAAGACGTGGAGATAGAATAGGATCCACAGTTTGGCCCCCGGGTCTTATAGCTGAGGGCTATATTTAACTAATAACTTCTCTTTTGACACTTTCATGTGCTTTTCTGTGGTTACGGTTATCTCCTGCCTGAGAGGTCTTCCCCTCACCTTTGGTAGACCAAATAAGATGAGGTAGGTACTTTTGGAAATGCACATAAGAAGCGGTCAGCCTGGGCCAATTCTGGTCTCTGCCTAACAAAAGGACAGCTCTTCCTTCATACACTGGGATCGTTGAGATCCAGAAAGCCACGTAAGATCAGACAGAAGTGCCAGGTAAATGCTGTCATGGAGGAGGAGAGGTATGGATAGGTGAGTTTTTGTACAATCATTCAGAGGTATGAGGGGCATCCATTAGCAAACAGTGTTTTTAAAATGTGCAGAAACATGCAAAACTATGACTCGTTTTTGTGAATCTTTAATTATATGCCAAATCAGGTGTTTTATGTACAAATACTTATGAAATACCTAAGATGTAGCAGATATTGTTCTTGGCTTTTGGAAGGAAAAGGTGAACAAAATGAAGAAGGCCCATGTCATCTGGAAGTTTTAGGAAATAAACGGATGAATAAATAAATACATAAGATGATTTCAGAGGGGAAAATGTATCATGAAAATAATGAAAGATTGTAAACTGAGATCTGATTAATGAGAAAGAATGAGCCACTTGATAATCTTGGCAAATTAATCCTTAGTTCAATAATAATTGAACGCCTACAAAGTTCCAGTACTTTGCAAAATTCTGGGGATATATAAATGATCAAGGTACATTTGGACCTGGACCTCTTGGAGTTTATTTTCTTACGTGGCATCCTGATACAAAAACAAGTATTTGACACCTAATTAAAAAGAAACAAAAACTGAAAGCTGTAACACCAGCTAAGAAGCAGATAATTCAATATTTCCAACAAGGTACTAGGAAAGAGTTTTAATATTTAGATAGTTATTTTGATTTGCATTCCTTCTTTCATTAAACCAGCATTTACTAAACTCATTACATACAGTACTCAGGGACTGAAATCACTTATAGAATTACATGGGTAAAATAAATGATTAATAATTTTCTAAGCAATGTGCTAAATAATGTGGGGACTGAAAAAGATGACTCACAGTAACCAAGTTGCTTCGAACCTATATAAGGTTACAAATAACTTAAATGATCTTGCTATATATGGCAAGGAAAAATAACTGGCAGCATTAAAATACAATGTGTATAAATATTAAATTGGACTGTATTGCATGCCAGAAATATAGAACAAAATTTAGTGCAGTATAAATGACCCATAAATGCTCATGCCTACATTTAGAAAATTCAGGTGATTTCAAACCTAAAACCCTGTCAGCCAATTTTAACTGAATTGACTTGAGATATTGCCACCAAGCTCTCCTGGGTATATGAGCTCATAAAAAAGAAAGAAAGAAAAAAAAAAAGATTACTCCAGCTTAAATCATAGGGCAATTGCACAACATATCAGATCAAAAACTTTTTTCACAAAACATCTTGGCTTTATTTATTTATTTATATTTGAAAATAAGAAAAGCAGGCATGCGTAATCTTTTTTTTTTTTTTCTCATTTCATGGGGACCGAGATCTATTATCTTCTCTTTCCTATTTAAACAGCAGATTTATTGAACATAAACCTTATATGATGGCCTTGTGGAATT
The DNA here is from genome assembly GCA_029593785.1 of Cabassous unicinctus. NCBI lineage: Eukaryota > Metazoa > Chordata > Mammalia > Cingulata > Chlamyphoridae > Cabassous > Cabassous unicinctus. The sequence continues at coordinate 7,868 of JAQZBX010015273.1, forward strand.
AGGTATTATATGAGGATTTGTTCTGACATGCACATTAACTTGACTGAGTATACCTGTCAGAGAATAAAAGAGGAAATTCAAATGGCCATCACTGTCCATTTAACCAAGGGTTTTCAAACCCATAGTCATTCTCTGAGATCAATAATAAATATTCCATATTAATTAACTTGAAGAAAATCTATAACTAAAGAGAAAAACTACAATATATTAAAAAAATATATAGGCATATGTGGCTTCCCTTTATATATAAAAGGAATTATATCGCAACGGAACTCCATCAAAACATGCCTCATTTTGTGGTTTCAGAAAAATTCATAGATCACATTGTACTTTATGAAACATCACCATAAATGCTTTTCAAATTATTGAAGTTTTGTTTGTTTACTTGCTTGTTTATTTTGATTGGAATTTTAAGAGGCCAGTGCTGTGAAATCGGAAAAGAATCTATGGAAATAGGAACCTAGAGGCAGAAGTGATTCTGAAAATGTAAATCTCCAGGAATTTGCAGAAATCACAGGAAGGGCTTTGGGCACATACAGAGAATGGAATGGGTATTTGAACCAAATGCATCTAAATTTCAAGCTAAACTCTAACTGACATCTGGATTTTATATATATATACATATAAATGTGGATTATATTTGTGTACTTATTGAAAGTCCAATTAAAATGCAGATGCCTAAGTAATGCTCCATCTCTCCCATTCGGCACTTTGTAGTTAATTCCATAGGAATAGTAAGTATCAGTGTGTCTTAATTATTAATGTATGTATTTCTCCTATATTTTCTGGACTCTGCAAACCTAATGCAAATAAGATGTACATGTTCTTCCTCTAAGACAGGGACTGCATGTATTCATTTCTGTATTCCCAGATTCTAACATGGCATACTATTCGATATTGATATATTATGATTTTTCATAATAGGCATAATGATATTTATCTCCTGTATCATAGATAATCACTAAATGGTGGACTGAATGCATAAATGGATTGATGGATAATGTATTTTTAACTATTGTAGCTTTGATGCTTGTATTCTTATAATCTGAGCTATAATACTCATTATCTCGAAATATATTAAAAAGGTTCACACAAAAAAACTAACAGCAAAACAAAATTAAATTTACATATGTATATTCTGTTTTACTGCTCTGGTGCAAAGAAGGATCAGCTGTGGTATAATCTTCAAAGATAATATGAGTTTCTGCTCATAAAATATACAATTTTGCTGAGGGAATTTCATGAAAAACAATGATCTGAATCATTCAAGAACCTTTGATTAACTCCTAAATTAATCAACATTGATTTTTAAATAGCTAGTGATAAAATGAAAATGATGCAATTTGCATAAATGTCAATGTCTCCATGAGTAAATTGTATTTTTCTAGACTGAATTTTGAGAGAATAGCAATATTACCACTAGTATTCAGTTGACAGTCTACTTCACACTGTCTCAGATGATTTAAATATTTCATTTAAATAGCATATTAATTCTATGTGCTAGGTAGCATTATTACCGTTAAAATCAAATATTTTCAGGAACATCAAACAATTTTCCCAAGGTCTCTGCTCTGATAAATGGCAGAGCAACAGTTCGATCTAGGCTCTGTTTGTCCACTCACTCAGGAAGCAGCTAAAATTTACCTGCTCCCAACAGTTAAACACAGCCAAGCAAAGGCCAGAGTGGGAGCTTGTTTGTTCAGCTTTGTTAGATCAAATAGAACTAACATCATCTGTTCTTTTCATTACATTGGACATGCTCTTGAAATTTATTGCCAATAAATGTCATCTCATATGATATTAGGAAAGAAAAACTATACTAAATAGAAAATGTTACTCTTGTTAGGAAAAATTCTGAGACTCTGAAATGGGCAAAAATGATAACTGGGTGTACACTCCGTGAATTGCTAGGCTTTTCTAGCTGACTTGGGCACTTACCTAATTCTATGATGGTCTTTTGGGGACTGCTTTGCAACTCTAGGAATAGAAGTTAATTTTTGGAAGACTGATTGGGTGATGTAAATCATTCTTGTTCTTAAAATGCAGGATTTTTTAGTGTGGCAGAGATATAACTGACTTATTTTTGGTAGAAAATATGGTCCCAAACACTGTTTGGTTTGCGTCTATTATCAGATTCATTTCAACGTTGTAGATTGTCGAGATAGTTCCGTTCTTTGGATTCTCCTTTAAACCAATTATAACATTTTACCTGCTCCCACATTATGGGTGACTTAAAATATTTGATATGAAGTCATTTTATATTTGTTTTAAAGTTATGGTTTCACCCTTTAAAAAATCTTCCTTTAAAAATGTTTAACATTTTTTCCTTCAATACCTTGAAACTTACCGGCAAGCACCCTTTCTCTTCTATGGGAATGCTGTCCACGCCCCCACCCCAGCCAACCCTTTTACCACCATCCACCAGGCACTCTTTGACTTCAGAAAATACTTCGTTGAAGGCCCTTGCCTCCAAAAGAGGTTTAGGTGTTCCCTTTGTCACTCTGTACCTTTGTTGATCTGTTATCATACAGCTTTCCCTGTTCTATTTTTTCAGCAGTCTGTGGGCTTAATGGGATCATACATGATTACCATTGTATCACCAATATTTAAAACATATCTGGGCACCCAAGAGGCAATTGATAAATACATTCAAATGGGTACCAGCTGCTGATATTCTTCAATGGAAGAGTTGAAGTTGTCTCAGGTAATTATAAAACTAGCCCTGAAGGATCTGTAGCAGAATATAGTAATGTAATTTAAAGGACTCTATTGGGAAGCTTTCCTGAAATCAGTGTTATGCTACAACCACACGGACATGTCTCCAGGAGCAGAATCTCTTTGCAATGGTAAAAATCATCGCCACATAGAGCCAATTAAGTGACGCCTGAGTTTCAAAGAGAGTGTTTATTGCCTCGTGCAAATCAAGGAGAACAGAAGACCTATAGGTTATAAACCTGTCTCTCAGAACTGGAGAAACTTACAATGTTTTATAGGATTCAAACAAATGCAGGCAGACTCTGGATGATAACCAGGTTAGAAACAGCCTAATTACTGAACAGGCACTGACTGATTACATGCTTAGTTTACTTAGCTTAAAGTTGAGGCTATGGTGCATATCAGGTGGACCCAACTCTGATTAGAACTGCTTTGGCTTAGTAAGATACTTTAGGAATTTGGAGTGGTCAGTCCTTGGGCTGACTCATTTTAATAAACAAGAGGCTACATATAAGAGCACCACACTTCAGGATTGCAAAATAAGATGAGATACAAGCGGGGACAGTAACTGTTACTGGGAAAGGTCATGCAGTTTCAAAACATAGCATCAGCCCTAAAGAAACAAGGTATCTGGGTTGCAGTTCAGTGATTTACAACAGTTACAGATGATTTTTAGGAAACTCATTAATGTTTCTGGATTTGTATTATGACCATCACCTTCTACCAATATCTCTAATCCCTAGTAAATTGGTGACACAGTTTTCTTTGGAGAGTAAGCCTTACAGCGGTTTTTATCACATGACAATATTATGAAATTACACATATATGTGTGTAGCAGTTTCATATTGGTTATGAATTGCAAAAATAGGTATTGGATTATGTTTGTAAACTGATTTGTTCCTCTGGGCATATTAGATTATATTGGATTCAGAGGTTTCACTTTTATATGATTAAATAATGATTGAGGCTCTGATTGGGCCACGTTAGTAGGATGATGCGTTCCCATCCTCTTGGTGGATGGGGACTCACAAAGAAACCACACCACAGAGAAGGGAATTGGGAGTTTTGAGCTGGAGCCTGGGAAGTAAGCACATAGAAGAGCAGAGCAGCTGAGCCTAGAGAGGGTTGATCCCCAGGGAGAGAAAGAGACAGAGCCGGTCTACAGCTGGCCTTGTGGAGAGAGGAGGGCAGCTGAGCCCAGAGAGAAACAAGCCCTGGGAAGAGAGGAACCCAGGAAGCCTGAACCCTTGCAGACGTCAGCAGCCATCTTGCTCCAACACATCTTGCAACAGACTTTGGTGAGGGAAGTAACTTATGCTTTATGGCCTGGTAACTGTAAGCTTCTACTCCAAATAAATACCCTTTATAAAAGCCGACAGATTTCTGGAATTTTGCATTAGCACCCCTTTGGCTGACTAGTATAATGTGTAAATACATCTTCACACATACGCCACTTATGACCTTGTTTAAACTCTGTAATCTATTTGTGCCTATTTTTTTTTCCATATGTAAGATGTAGATTTTGTTTATTTATTTTTTGTTGTAAAATGTCCTGACCCTTCCATAACCAATAAACATGATTTATACTGAGAGGTAGATGGGGAAATGGGCCGGGTGGGACCCCTGATGATGAGGAAGCCCTCCTCCTGCTGCCTCCATGGGGACAGCCCCAGGGCCCTTTTGGGGATGGGATTCCCTAACCCTCCTCCCTGAGATTTCTGGCTGCATCTGCTATGGGGCTCAGAATCCCAAGTGCCCTTTGATTCCAGAATCCTTCTGAGACCCCGAGCCCATTGGGCGTGCTGCCCCGGGTGCTCAGGTCTCCCCTCCCTGGCAGAGGGAGAGGAAGATGGGAATGGCCAGGAGAAGCTTGGCCAAGGGTGAGGCCCAAAACGACAAACTTGTTCTTGGGGTGATTCCAGGAGGCCCCCGAGGGCCTGAGGCATGGGTAGGGTGGGAGCTGCTTCTCCAGTGCCGCCCCCGCCATCCACTTGCCCACGGAGCCTTTGAAGGGCAGGACAGCTTTGGGCAGTCTGGCTGGTACCCAGAGGAGATGCTTGGGTCCACTGATTTTGTGGTAACTCTTCCTGAAAGGGTTGTGGGGAAGATTAAGTACGTTGAATAGTGTTAAAGGTTTACAAGGTTCTTGAAGCATGATAAACCTTCAATAAGTGTTAAGTATGATTATTATTCATTGAAAGGAAAATCTATCACTGTAGAACATTTGCAAATGAAGGCTTGATCAAACCAACAATATTGGGATGTTATAAAATTTTGTGAAAGTGGATGCTAAAATACAAAGATATTGTGTGGCTCAATAGCTTTCATGGTTTGAAATTAGTTGAGTTAATAAGTAATGTAACTTTCTAGATTGGTAATATAAATGTTTCCTAAGGCTCATTCCTCAGGTTCAGCTTGGCATAGTTTTATATAGTGAATTAATTTATTTTAAAAAATAAATGTTTAAAAATATGGTTTATGAATTCATATTTCTGCATCCAAAGTAAAGCATCAAAGTGTTCAAACTACAAGTCGAGAATTCTTGCCAACAGCTATATGCGGATTAATAGGTTCTTAGTATACAAAGCAGATCCAAATCTGAAAGGTAAATGTTAAATGGGGTTTCCGGCACTCTGTCCTTAGCAAACCATGGAGCCACATGGCAAGTGCATCACAAGAACGGAATATTTCTATTTATCCAACTGGAAGATTTATTTATTTCTAGAAGTCCTATTCCAAGAATGTTGAAAGAAAGATTTCTGCTGCTCCTTTCCATTCACAGATTCTTATAAGTGTAATGCACCTATCTGAAAAGTTGTTGAAGTAATGAAAGAATATACTAAAGTATATAAGAAGAAAGATGTTCCTAAATGTTACTTTTTGAAAGGATTAATCTCCCATGAGTGATTTATTCTATTAAAGGAGTTTATTCAGGGTAAGAGAGCAGTTATTAAAGTGTTATACTGACTGAGGGCCCTTCCCCTCACAGACTCTACCTTCCTTTTTCAGATCATTAAACACTATCTTGCAAATATTCCATTTGCAAGATTCCATTCTCTTTTGCATTTCAGCATGTATGAGTAAAAATTGCATTTTCAAGAAATTCTTGCTCCATCTATCTTTTTTTCTAAGTGCTCTTTTGTCCCTCTGATCCCTGTTATATTGAAAGCCTAGAAATACATTGCTTTCTCAAATAAAATCACTTGTGTGTTTTTCTAAACCTGTGCAATACCTGTTAACCAATAACAAATAATGCCCTTGGGGTTGAAATGTTGGTACCCTTATTTTTCTTGGTCATCTGTTCATATGATTTCAAATATCAAAGGTACCGGGATGACTTTGATTTATATTTCCAAACCTGACCCCTTGTCCTCTATAGCCCCATGAGTTTCACGGCCTGCTGGATGTTGAACATTACAAAGGACCAAATTTTTGCCTTTCTCTCCCATATCTCCCTTCTTTTCAATAATTCTTAACAGAATTCTGAGAACCCCTAAAACCAAGAGCCTATGAATCATCATCTTTCATTTTCCCCCATCCTGTGTTCTCCATGTGGAATCAAGAACTAAAATGTATTATATTTTCTCTCTGAATCCAATTTTTCTTCTCCTATCTTTGTACTACCCAACCCTTCATCCAGACACAAAGGCAGCCATTTAAACATCTTAACACATAGCAACAATGGCTTTTTTTGGAGATAGTATTAATTATAATTATTAATATTTTACTGAGGCTATACTACCTCGCTTCCTCAAATTACTCCACTGGCTCCTTTTTACCTCCTTAAACAAAATTCTCTTATCAGTAGAGTCAATGGCTTCAATTTATGCCATTTGTGCATAACATACTGAGTCATTTTATTCTAATCGGACAACCTCTATCTTGTTCCTCTCCTACATGTTTCTTATTTAAGATGAATTGTTCACTCAATTACTACTATGTTTAGGGTCTGCTGTTTCAGGTACTGAGCGAAGCACCACACCAGCTACACAGTTTCCACTCATGGAATGTTTTTCCCAGAGCAGATACTGATATGTGGGCAATTTTCACTGTGATAAATTTAGAAATAAAGATATGTACAAGGTAGTACAGCAAAGGGGTAAGTGGGTTGTGATGCGGAAAGGTTCTTGCAAATAAAGATTAACTAAAGAAAAATCGGGCAAGCCTCTCCAGGAAGAATGAAACAAGCAAGTGAGAGAGACAGAGAATAGAGCAGGGTGTATTGAGAACAATGATTATTTCAATAACACTAAAAGCAGATTTCTAGAGGGCAATCCTCTTTGGAATAAATATTTAGGATAATGTTTCGAATTTTTATTGGAATAAGTCTTGATATAATGAAAACTTTTATTAATTATGCTTTTCTCCAATACGTATATATGTTATCAATTTTTCAATATGCATTCATAGTATGAATTGAATTTATTCCATTGAAGCATGTCTTTATAAAGGCCAATATTTATTTATGGGTTCATATATCCCCTTCGTGATTATAAACTTTTTAGGGTCAAATTTTGTACTTGGATTAAGTACAGGGTTTGACCAGAGCTAAATTGGCTAGCTGGATTCCTAGGGGTTGCTCAGGGAGGTTAGAGTTTTCGTCGCTAAGAAGACCAAAAGGCAAAGCCACATTCCTGTGCTCCTGAGTCCCTCCGTATGGCACAGCCTTCCTTTGTTCTTTGGGCCAAGCTAACTCTTTTTTCCCCTTTAAATGTCGGCTCATTTATCACCTCCTGAGGGTATTTTTGAAGTTGCCTGCTCTGCTAAGTGCCCTTGCTCTGTGATCTAAGATGAATCTTTCCATAATTGTATCACAGTCTGTAGATAATATTTCTTTTTTATACTATAATGTAAGATGCTTTAGGGTATCATATTATCAATGCTTTTATTATCAGAGCAAAATATAGGGCCTGGTTTACAACGGGCTCACTTCACCTGTGAACTTGCCTATTCCCCATATCCAGTGTCTCTCCAGTCATGCATTTCATAAATAATGTTAAATGCCTGTAAAATAACTTCATGGAAATGAAAAAAAAACCACATAAATTAGTACAAATGCCTGTCAGAGTAAAGAAGACAAGTAAGGAGATTGATGTTAAACAGGCTATCGCAATAGAGAGTGCCCCCCATATCTGAAGAGGAGAGCGTCTCAGCAGGGCGGTACTTCTGTGAGGGGAGAGGGGTAAAGCTTATTGCAGGCAGGCTGCATTACAGGTGGCTTCCTTTGCAAGCTGGGAGAGTCTCAGGCAGTTGTTTGGACTGAAGTATTTTCCTCTGCAGTTAGCTAGTTTCAGAGGAGCAAACAGGTCTAATCTCAGCTAATCAATTATGAGACAAAGACTGTGGAGTTGGAGGGTCCGTGCCTGGCCTTGTCGGCAGGTTCAGGCAAAGGGGGAAAGGTCTTTCGCCTCAGGTAAAGAAAGGGGTCATCCACGGGTTTGATGGAAGTCATGAGAAAGAGTGGACACACGTCGTATCTAAGGCACATGGGGGGGAATGCTCTTTGCAGCAAACCATTTCCCAGAACACAAAATGGTGGGGGGATTTCAGAGAATGAAAGGTTCCGGGTGTCTGAATAGTTGCTGTTTTCGGAAAGCACAGAGCTCAAATAAAGTTCAGCATCACCACGGCTTATAAAATCTCAGTGGAGACAGTCTCAGGCAGCTGTGCTCAACGCTGTTAATTATCAGTTACTCTGGCATATTTTCTTTTTTTGCCCTTCGAAATTAATAACTTTGTTAAATACATTCAGGATATTTTTCCTTCCAAAACATTTTTGACACATAAACACCTTCATTGGTCTTCCTTCCATTGCTAGCTTTGATTTTCTTTTTCTTCTTTTTTTGCCTCAGCATGATTCCAAATTACAGTAACATATCATTGCCTCCAACAGATGTGAGCTCATTCTAGGGTCAGAAATGTGACTCCGAAAATGTGCTAATGCAATAAAAAAAAACGTTGGTGCTTTTGTTTAATGGTCATTAGTAAGCGAGATTTTTTTCTTGTTCTACATAGAAACTAGGGTAACTTCAGCTTTAAAGTCTTATGAAACAAATGACTGTGTGCTTGATTTATACAGGCAACAAGAGAACCGTGCACTTTAAAACTAAAGGAAAACATGACTTGGATTTTATACTGGGACTCATGCTTCATGTAATTTGTTAGTTGTGGGTCAAATTAATGGAATATTTCATTGATATTGCCCTGCCAGAATTCATAAGTATGCAATAATTTTGCACTGTTTACTGTTCTTGAATCTATATTAAAATAACAAAGATCCAGTCCTGGTGACACATGGTGCTATAATATTGATTGTTTATAGGCTTACTTTTACTTTATCATGTAACTCCAGGGATTCCTGCTTCCTTTGAAATGCATAAATGTTACCGATTGGACCACAGAGATTAACATGAAACAATAGCAAATTTCTGCTAAAGCTCTCTGTCCAATAAAGTGTGGCATTCCTAATCAGACTCAGTTGTGGTATAGAAGAAACTGTCATTTTTTTCTTCATGATAAATTTGCAGAAAGATATTTATTGTAATCAATGTAAGGTATCTTGATTCTTTTGAGATTCATACCTATTAAGGAAGAATGAACAATGCATATCTAAAAAGTTGGCATTTCTGGGATGAAGTATTGTTCTCATTTATATTGCTTTTCAACATTACTACAAACTAAGCATAGCACAGAGAGGTCTGTGTTAAAATACTGAATAATATTCTTTCCTTCTTGCTGTAGAAATACATATTAGAAGAAACAACATATTGCAGGCAAAGCAAAGGATATGTTTTTAGGCTTTCTAAACTGCCAAATTCAAAAACAGGCCAAGGTAAAGCAGTAATAACTCTAGTCACTCTGACTGATGACAATTTTTCAAAATGTACTATACAGAAGAAATGATCAATAACAATGCTTTTGAAAACATAACAGTTCTCTTCCATTGTGCCAAATGTAAAAGCTTGTTCACTACAGAATGCTTTGTAGATCTCTAAGAAAAAGTATAAAATTGTTAAATTTCCATTACTATTCTATGTTTCTTAGCCTTTGTAAAACCCTTTTGTAAATTAAGTAGTGATGCTAAAAATAAAGAAATTGTTTAAAAATAATGTCTCCTGGGAAAACTGTTCCATTAAACAGGGACCCTCAATAAACATAAAAATGACAAAAGAAAGATAATCTGTGAATTCAAAAATTAATTGCTGGTTAATTTTTATCATTCTGTTTAATTGATGTTACCATAACAAAAAACTTTACAATCTAGTAATTTACAAAGTTATTCTTCTTGTTTACATTCAAATGTAGACAAGCTGAAGTTCAACTTCACATTAATTTTACTTTGAGTCTAGGCTGATAGAAGACAATAGTAGATGAGAGATTTAAGGAAGAATCTTTCAATTTCTACTCTTATTCAATAGTAAGAATTGACGTTGTTTTGCCAAATGGAAGACTGCGTTGTTATTTAATAGCTATTACTCTCTCTTCTCCTCTAGTGGGAGGTTACACTACCCCCACCATGAAGCTGGGCCTGGCTATGTAATTACTTTGGTCAATGGGATTTGTGCAGTTACATACTGTGGACAACGGCTTCTCACTGTTGAGGTTTATCTTGATCTCCTGGCTGAGGTAGTGTTCCCAGTGTGGTTTTGATTTGTATTTCCCTCATGTCTAATGATATTGCACATCTTTTCATGTGCTTATTAGTCATTTGTATATCTTGGTAGGAGAATCGTCTACTGAAATCCCTTACTCATTTTTTAATTGGATTATTTGTCTTTTTTTATTATTGAGTTGTAAGGATGTTCTATATATTCTGGAAACAAATCTCGTATCAGATATATAGATGACAAATATTTTATAGCATTGTTGTCTTGTCTTAATTTTTGATGGTGCCCTTTGAAGCACAAAAGTTATGTTTCAGTTAAGTCCAGTTTATCAATCTACTCTTCTGTCACTTGTACTTTTAGTGTCTTAAGTAAGAAATCAATGTTTAACCTGAGATCATTAATATTTACTACTGTGTTTTCTTCTAAGAGTTTATAGTTGTAGCTCTTATATTTAGGTCTTGATATAGTTTGAGTAAAATTTTATATATGCTGTAATTTAGGGGTGAAAATTCATACTTTTGAAGGTGGATATTCATTGTCACAGTAACATTTGTTGGAAAGACTATTTTTCACCCATTGCATTGTTTTGGACCCTTTGAGGAAAATCAGTTGGCCATAAATGTGTAGGTTTATTTCTGGATGCTCAGCTCAATTCCATTGATCAGCATGTCTATCTTCAGGCCAGTACCATGTTGTCTTGATTACTGCAGCTGCTTAATAATTTTTGATGTTGGGAACTATGAGTCCTCCAACATTGTTTTTTTTGCAAGATTGTATTGGCTTTTATGGGTAATTACATTTCCACGGAAATTTTAGGATCAGCTTATGTATGTCTGCAGCTGGGATTTTAATAGGAATTAGCGTATAATGTCACTGTATCACACACCGTAGTGTGTAAAGTCACTCTAGAGAAACAGGTTTTGTGTGTGTATATATGTTTGTGTCTCTATGTTTTATATACATTTATATATTTTATATGTTACATATGTGTCAATATGTCTAAATATTGATGTATATGGATGTGTATGTGCATATGTACATATAAATATATGCATGTATACATTTATATATATACATATATACTCATATATATGTAGGTATGTGTATATTGAGACTTATTATAAGGAATTGGCTCATGCAGTTTTGGGGCTGGCAAATCCTTATTTGTAGGGCAGGTTGGCAGCTGAAAATTCTGGTGAGAGTTATGTTGAATTCTTGAGTCCAAATTCCTTAGGTTGAAAGAACAGTCAGCAAGGACAGAAGGCAGAATTCTTTCTAATCACTGGAACCCTCATTTCTTGCTGTTAAGTCCTGCAAATGATTGGAAGCTATTCATCCACTTCATGAAATATAATCTCCTTTACTTGAGATCCACTGATTGCAGATATTAATCCCATCTATGAAATACCTGTACACTTACAACTAGGTCAGTGCATGACCAAACAAGTGGACATCATGACCTATGCAAGTTAACACAAAAAATTAGACATCACAGTCATTTTAACAGTCTTCTGCTCCATGAAAAAGGGAGGCCTTCCCTTTTGTTTAGATCCTATTTAATTTTGGAATAATTAAAGTTTTATAATCTATTAGCCCTGGGTTCTCGGATGTAGAGGGCTTGTTAGGGTTCAGGTTATTTATCTAAGTGTCTGTGCTCACTGATTCTCGCTTTGCTAATGTGATGGATTTTCTCTTATATACACAATTCCTCCACAGCTTCTCAGATCCTAACCTGGTTGACGTGGGATTCCGTTAGATAATCTGAGATCCCATGGTTCATTCAGTGGCTGTTGCTACCCAGAGATGAAGACTTCACCTCTCACCAGTGTTCCAGTCCATTTAGAAGCCACTGGAACCCTTGGGTACTAGGTATGCATTTTTCTGCATCGGCAGTGACTTTGCTCTGTTCTACCTCAATTGTTTTCATAGCTGTTCCTTGTCAGAGTGCAACTCCTTCTGAAATTAGAGTTTGCTTCTGATTTCTGAGTCTTGGCACTGCCCAGTCCTCTCCATGCTTCCCAGTAATCTGTGCTGCTCTGTCAGCTGATCCAATTGCTTTGGCAAATTAGAAGATGCAAATTTGCAGTGCTGTCTCTCTTCTAGTTTAGCTGAAGAAATAATTTGTGTATTCTTCATTTATATTATATTTCTTCTTGTTGCTTGGAATGGTGTTAAGAGAAGAAATGGGGAGATTCAGGACCACATTCCCACCATTTCTACAGTAAAGGTAACGTCTACTTGCAGACATAGAAGCCCACCTCATAACTGGTCCTGGGAGCTCTCTCTGAGGCAGGTGGGACCACTATCTCTGTCAGCAATTACTCAGTGGCTTGGGGTTCCCTTCCCCGCTGTGAGAGGGACTATGCCTGGACTCAATTCCCATGGTAACATAAGCGCATGTCTCCAGGTGCCAGGCTATAGGGCTTTCCATTAGCCATATAAATAGTTAGCAATTAAGCTCACATTGCTTATGACACAAATGGCTGTTTTTCTCTGAGTTACAAGGCCACTCTCATGCTTCAAGTGAGATCAACAGAGACGAAGATGTTGCTCTGTTGGGACATAGCCCTGTGACTTCTCAATGTAACCACTGGCCTGAGTACACCTCTCCACAGAACCCTGGGAGAACCAGGATTCATATTCCTGCTGTTACATGGACTTGAGAGTTCCTGGCTGTGTCAAGTGATGCTCATGATTTTCACTTCAAGCTCTATGTAAAAAATTCCTCATGAGTAACAGTATTGAAATTAAGAATTTTAGAAAAGCTGTAGCAATCTGCAACATACTTAAAATTTTAAGCCAATACAAATAGAGCATTAAATCATAATGGGAAATATGTTTCTGGGCACTTTTGGCAAAATTTCAGGTGCTATAATGGCACAAAACCAGAGTCCAAGAATATACTGAATTTCTTCGATTAATATTTACTGTCCAGTTACAGGGAAGCCCAGCTGTTATTATTATTTCTCAGCCTCAGCATTTATTTCATAATATAAATTTTTTTTTCTGAATTGGAAATCTATAGCATCTAAGCAATAGAAAGCCATCTGGTTTCAAAAAGACCATCAATTTTCTCAAATGTTAAACTCTTTCAGTCTTTATCTTAAATATTTATATTTAACATAATTTAAATTTCAATACATTGAGACAATAGCACCCAGGGGCATCAAAGGAGTTCAGCTGTTGAACCAGGAAACTTAGAAAATAAGGTTGGGGAAGCCTAAGGGTAGAATACTGAAATGATCAAGGGGGTGGGCGGCAAGGGTTTGAAATACATTAAGGAGACTGGGATAGATATTGAAAGATTAAAGCTGCAAGAGAGGATATGATCAGATTTCTTAGCAGGTGTTCTAGATTGAATTGTGTGCCCCAAAAGACATGTTCAAGTCTTAATGTGGATTTTGTTTGTAAATACAATCTTTGGTGATGAGTGCAACCTGGATTAGGCTTGGCCCTTAATCCAATATGACTGTTGTCCTTCTAAACAGAGGCAATTTGGAGACAATAAGACATAGACAGAGAGGGACAGCCATGTGACAGAGGCAGTGAATGAGATGTGCCGGCCTGAGCCAAGAAATATCGTGATTGCCAGCCACCCACCAAGCCAGGGAGAGGCACAAAATGGATTTCCCCCCTTAGGAGGAAGCATGGCCCTGCTGGCATTTGATTTTGGGATTCAATCTCCAGAACCTGAGATAATATATTTCTGTGGTACTTTGTTAAAACAGTCCTGGGAAACTAGGGCATCAAGTCTTTTAAACGTCTCAGGCTATAAATTGCCTGGGTATTAATCAAGTACTGCAAATAACTATTTGGAGGAAGCTGAGATACCCACAAAACCCAGAACTTGTACCATAATCTGGATATCTCAGGGAGGAAAGTTTTATCTTGGTGCAATTAAATGCATTTCAACAATTATTTCTAGCAAAAATGAAGTGTGCAGCATTTGAAAAGTGAAGTTTTGTTCCCCTGGAAACCTTCAGAATTTAGAGAATTGCAGATTCTGATATGAGAGCAGTCCTCCTTTACTTTGATTTGGGAATATTCCTACATTCCCTGGAGGCTACAATAGATGATCTCTCAAGATTCCTTTGATAGTAAAAGTAAAGGTGTTTTTTCCCTAAAAATAAATAATAAAGGTATTTCTCAAACTCAAACATATAGACAGAAATGCATGTATTTCAGACCGCCAGAGAGAAGAGAGCTTGATGAAACCCCAGGCATTCAGTTGACAAGCCAGAAGGGCTACACCTAAGGAGAACTGTTCTAGCCCTAGGGTAAAGAGTACTCCACACCCACACTTACAGAGCTTGAAAAGGACAGTTGCAAAGATCAATGGAGTCCAATAGAAGGGAAAAACAGAACCACAAATATTTAATCAACCAATTTTGACAACGGTGCAAAAACAATTCAATGTAGAAATGATATCCTTTTCAAACCCTGAGGCTGAAACATCTAGATGTCCAGATGCAAGTTAAACTAACCTAAAAAACACACAAACAAAAAACAGCCACAACAATAACAAAGCAAAGAAACAGAAAGCTTCAACCTGTACCTCACATCTTACTTGAAAATTACTCTCAAATGGACCTTAGGCTTAAATATAAAACATGTCATTATAAAACCTTTAGAAGAAAGATTAGGAGAAATATCTCTGTGGCATTGATTAGGCAAAGATTTCTTAGCTATGACCTCAAAGCATGATCCATAAGGTATAAAATGATTAATGAGCATCTAATATTAGCCCCATATGGTCATATGGTATAGCACATTTTCTGTTTACTTATCTGAAGCATTGGAAAGGTTGCTTATTAGTAGCTGTTATGAAAAGCTTTCTGGAACTTGGAATATATACCTTACTGAAGGCAGCAGTAATGATTTAGTTTTGCTAAAGACACTGTTAAAAGAATGAAGAGTGAGGTCTCACAATGAGATAAAGTATTTTCAAATCACCTGATAAAATATTTTCAAATTTGACAAGGCACTTGTTTATAGACTATATAAAGAACTCCTGAATCTCAACATTAAACAAAGAAAACCCCAAATATGGGCAAAGATTTGAACAGACACTTCATTCAAGAAGATCAATGGATGGCAAATAAGCACTTGAAAGATGCTCAAATTATTAGTCATTAGAGAAATGCTTATTAAAGCCACATTGAGATAATACTATCCACCAACTAGAATGATTAAATTAAAAACAAAACACAAAACAAACAATAAGTAAGTAGTGGCAATACCAAGTGCTGGAGAGGATGTGGAACAACGGGGACTCTCATTTACTCCTCCTGGCAATGCAAACTGGAGCAGCCACTTTGGCAAACAGTTTGGCAGCCTCCCATAAAGTTACACATTCACTTTCCGCATGACCTAGCAGTCCTACTCGTAGGGATTTACCCACTCAAAGTGAAAATGCACGTTCATGCAAAAACGTGTGTGTGATTGTTTATAGAAGTTTTATTCACAATTCCCTAAACTGGGTACAATCCAAATGTTCTTCAACCAACCAGTGCTTAAACTAATGGCGGTACATCCATACAATGGAATACTTCTCAGGAAGAAAAAGGAATAAATCTTGATACAGGCAAAAAGATGGATGGCTCTCGAATGAATTTTGCTATGTGAAAGAAGTCAGAGCCAAAAAGCTAATATTGTATGATCTCATTTGTGTGGCATTCGGGAAAGAGCCCCATATGAGATGGAGAACAGATGAGCGGTTTCAGGAGGCTGGGGACTCCTGCATGAATGTGACCACTAAAAGGAGCAGAAGGGAAGATTTGGGGGGAATGGTGGTTGGTATTGAACTTGATGCATTTGTTAAAACACATGGAAATCTATTCCACAAAGAGGGAATTTCACTCTATGTAAATTAAATAATAAAAATTTTAAAAAGATAATATTCTTTTAAGAATTATAAAGTATTTTTTAAAACACAGAAAAACTCACATAGGAAGTAGTAGTTCAGGTGAGAAGTTTCAGGACCTTGGATAAGTGAGATGAGAGTAGTAACAGAGAAAAATGAATGAAATTTTTATATACACTACAAGGAGAATTGATAAGAATTGTTGATGACTAGAAGAGTGCCCTGTGCATAGCTGTTCCTCAAAATATATTTGTGCAGTGAGTGAATAAATAATGAACTGTGGATGATCCTGGAAGGTGGGAAGGATTACCCTAGTTTTCTGGTTCAAACCTTGGATACATGATGAAATAATTAACATTGGAAGAGAAACATATCTCGAGGATGAGGAAACAAAATTTTCAGTTTGAACATGCCATTCTGAGAACTCCTTAAATCAGAAACAGGTGGGGATATGAAATAGACATTTAGATATTTAAGTTTTGAGCACATTGAATAGAAATATTGTGTCCTCATTTTTATGTATATGCTATTTACAACATTGATAATAAACCTAACATTTTGGCGAATGCACGTGTAAGCAAACTTGAGTACAATAATTTCTTTCACAAATTCAGATAACTTCAAAATAAGATAAGTATTTCAATACACATCAGAAACGTATCCAAGTCTCCCCAAAGAATAACCCAGCTCTCATAGGGAAGAAAAGAAGGCACTGAAGATTTAGCAGAATGCCTGGCTATTAGGCTACTTTCTGCATAATTGCCCCATTCAAATACAAGGTAGGAGGATTTCCTTCTTCTTCAGGACCAGCTAGACAATTGGAACTAGCCACCTGTGTCCAGGCTTTCATGATGCCATTCTTCTAATATTTGTCCCGCAGGACACACTGCAGTTCAGACTTAACACTCTGAAAGCCTGGAATGGACTCTGATTTGCATAAAGCTGACTCTTATTTGCACCAGAGGGGATCTATCGTATTAACTGATTTAGGAATGACGTATATCATATTAGAGGAAGAGGTAATAGTGTTCAGAGGCCAGGGAAACTTCAGAGGACTCAGATAGTCCTACCTACCCTCTTAGGGAAAGTCACATCTGCTGTCAAAAATAAATCTGATATAACTTGCTCTTGTGAATGTCATTCACCCCCTCACTTTTTCTGTCTTTACATTTCTTAGCTCATTTGAGCCTAACCTCCTAAGTAAGGCTTTCCTGCAGGTGCCATGCACTACTATTCCAGTTATCCTCCTGCCCTAACATAGAGAGCATTAGGAAAACAACCCTTTTCCCCTTTCTAAGTTAATTTGGGCCAAAGACTAACCAAAAAGAAGCAGACTTGTCTTTTCTAGCAATTTCCCCATTCTCTCTGTTATTGAGTTCATGTGGGGAAGCGGATGTTGCTCAAGTGATTGAGTACCTGCTTTTCATGTATGAGGTCCTGGGTTCAATCCCCACTACCCCTAAAAAAAAGTATGTGTGTGTGTGTATATATATATAATGTATATATATACATTATACACACACACACACACACACACACACACAAATAATGTTAGTTTCTCCTTTTAGGACCAGAGTTTAATACTATAATAAACCCTTTTTATGCAAATATACATTTTCTTTTAATAAAAACTAAGGAGCTTATTTCTTCCATTTTTTTTTTACTCCTTCACTAATATCTTTTTTTTAATGTTTTACAGTAGATTTTAACTTTCTAGGATTCCAAAAAATTTATCATGTATGTCTTTGTTTCCAGTATTCAGTCATTACCAAGGTATTACTATGACAATGTCTTATCTGATTCCTATCTAATTAGGCTAACTTTTTACAGTTATTGGACAGTGCTACAAGCCTATCAGCAGAAAGAATTTGACATTCTCTCTTTTCATGCACAAATTGCCCTCCTATACAATCATTTCCCATTATCCAACCTAGTGCCATGGACAAACCAGATTTTACAATAGGAAAGACTAAAAGGACAAGTCAGAATTCACCTGTAAATTCAAGTCTCCCATCTGTAGATCACATTCCAAATCAATTTCCTTGTGTGTAGACAAGAAACTTTAGCTTTCCAACTGTAATATTGGAAATATTTTGAACATTTCAATATCTATTTTTTGCTTTCTCATTCTTTTTACCAATTTCTACAGTGATTCTGACAGTAAAGTAAAAGAAAATGTCTCTATTCAATTCCTGTATTGTCCATGTCTCTTGTCTCCTTGAGCCATTATATAAAAATTATCAAAGAGCTTGTCCCCCATCTTTGTGCTAAAAATGTCAGATAGCTTCTGTCATTGTTTTCTCCTAAAATGTTTGGCAGCTTTGCTTTTTCCTCAACCCCATCTGTTTGTTTGCAGCTGCTCAGTCGCATTTGCCTTTACAATTTGGCTTTCACAATCAATAATTAAAGAGTTATTTTTTTTTGTTAAATAAAAATTCTCCAAGCCTAAAACTCTAATGACCTCTCTTCACTTCTGACCCACCACCAGATGCTCACTCTCAAATAAACATCTGATCAATAAAATTGTGATAAAAACTTTAAATTCAGAATTTAAAAAGTTCACTACATTTATCCATTTATAACTATTAGTATAAAGTCACTTTGTAAGTTAAATATATGTGTATATGTATATATATATCTTTACATTTTATTTACAAATAACCTGTCATAAAGAGTTGTGCAGATATTCTTCATGACCATACTTATGAAATGGTTATATTATAGAGGGATTATTACATATTTATTCGATTTAATTTCTAAATTTTTCCATATATATAAGCTTTCAGTTCCTTATTTACAGGGACATATTCCACTTGAAGGGACCAACATAAAGCAATAGCTGCCCTAATGTTCTGAAATTCTAAATATGAGTAAGGTGTTTCAGGAAAAGAAACACAAATGTCTGCATGTACAAATGAATATGACTATCTCTGGAAATCCAAATTCCTTTATGGACAACAGGTGTGTATTCAAAGAGCTGGGATTTTTCTAAGATAAGTGAAAACAAAGGACTAATCTGAATACTTTATAATGCGTCCGATGACGCAAAAAAAAAAAATGGTTCAAAGCTTTGGCCACATTGCTGAGCCATACATTCATCTCTGGTCTGGAATTTTAAGTAGCAGTCTTTTGGTTGCTATTCTAACTGCAAATTCCAATTGCTTTGAAATGTAACACCAGAGGGGATCTATCATATCAACTGATTTAGGAAGCATAAGGGAGGACCTACAATCAAAAGCAAAAAGAAATAATTGGATTCAAAACAAAATGTGACAGGTAACCCATAAGAGCTATGACTATATGGCTCCACCACAAAGTCAGATAAGTAATCATCATTCGTCAACTCCCCATCCCTCTTCCCACAGGTCTCCCTAGATGCACTGCCCACACTGCCAACCTACACAACTGCTGGTGAATTCTTGCCTCGTGTGACATTCTAAGGGGACTCACGGGAGCCTCATGATAGCAAGACAACTACTGGAGATGAATTGCCTCCATGGGACGCCCCAAAATTAGTGCCAGCTGAGGTTGTACCACCTAACACTCACCAAACGCAATTCCTTCCATAAAGAAAACTATGGTAAGATGGATTTAGCAAGTGGACAGAGATTTTCTTTAAATAAAATACATCTATAGCTATACATTTTGAAAAGTGTTCTAGAATTATCTGAATAGCACCTCTCCGTTTCCATGAAATTTGACATTATTTGTATGGCATGGCTCTTTAATTTCATCGTACTCTTGCAAGTGATCTTGAAGATTAAAATCCGCTTCTATGTGTTATGCAGTACAATGGGCCTTTTCAGTTGATGGCTACCTCATCTCCTGGCTAGTGCACTAACTGGTAGCCCCCATTTTGATGCTACTCAAAACAAATAACTTTCTAATGCTCATTACATTTGAAACAAGTCGCCTTATAAAATTTAAAATTAAAAGATGCTTCTTTCACTATAAACATAGCCATAGACACATATGTAAACTAGAGTTCATACGGGATAATAGGATTTCATGCATTACTCAACTGACAGTAATAGAATAGACACAGATGAGAACAGTTGGTTAATCTTTGTTATTTGCATTATGATGTCTCCTGAGAACAGCAACGCAGAAAGTTGCTTTAAAAGCCATTTATATTAAAATACAGGCACTGGCTTCTTGCCAACTTAGCTTTGTCACACAGTTTTCTAATTACTTCATTCTTTTTGTTGTTTTCTCAGTCATTCTAAAATGCTAATCCCTTTCACAGCTGTCAAAAGTTGAAGGCTTTTTGTGTATTTCAAAACAAATCAGATTTAATATCATCAGTAAAAGAATGCAAACAATTTGTCCTTTATGAGGCATAGTCAGTGATTATTATGAATGCAATCATGGCCCTATTAAGTCAAGTTCAAGTCTGAACCCCTGGTCCTGAGAATTTGTAAATAGGATCTTTGCAGGTGTTATTAGTTAGGGTGAGGCCAGAGGTGATTAAGGTCAGCCATCATCCAATATGACTGGCGTTTTTATGAGCAGAGGAAATTTGACAGTCAAAAGGGGAGAGACTTGAGAGAGATTCCACGAGAGGAGGCAGAGTTTGAGCCCTGTGGTGGATTGCTGCAAAGCCCCGCCAGAACTCTTCGGACTTGAGAGGAAGCATGGTCCTGGCAACAGCTTGACTGTGGACTTCCAGCCTCCAGAACTGGGAGACAAAATTCCTGTTGTGTTAAGCCACCGGGTTTTTGGTACTTCATTTCGACAGCCCTAGCAAGCTAAGATGGTGATACTATCAAGATGACAATAAAAACATGTTTTTATTTTTTTAAATTTAGAATTTGTTAAAACTTGATTTTAAAGAAATAACTTGCTCAAAATCTGCTTAAGCATAAAAAATAAAATCATTAAAATTCAGCCTCAGAATATGTGCTCAGAATGGCACTTATAGGTATCTGAGGCTTTTCTGGAAACCAGGATTATACATGACTGTTCTTTTGAAGCTTATCATCACAAATAAGTAAGGATGGCTCTTTCTCTTATCAATAAACTCGCGGTAACAAAGCCAACTCAGAGGCTTGGTCTTTACCTTCTTTTTAACTGGCCCTTTGCCTTTCTTGAACTCATAGTTCCATTCATGGGTGAGTGCTATCATACTCTTTTTGTCCTTTTTTCTGCTTCTCTCTTGATACCTTCCTTTTTCTCTGGGCTTTAGTACATAACAGTTTTCGAAGAGCGCTTTGGCGTACCGGACCAGGCCAGCGGAGCTGGGCCAGCCAGAGGCGGACGCTGGTCTGGGGTGAGAGCCACAGCAGGCCTGCCAATCCATTCCCACCCCAGCTGCAGAGGTCGAGGAGCAGCACAGCGCTGCAATTCCGGCTGTCAGGAAGCATTAGAGCAAACGTCTTTGCAGCAATAAGCATAGCATAAAATAAGACCCTGGGACAAGAGTTGAGAAAAGGAAAAAATAGGGTAATGCTGTTATTTGAAAACCTCACATTTTCATTAAGGATAAAAAGGGCAAAAAATAGCAATTTTCTCACTTCCCCAGGGCTGACTAGACAATATGTTAAAGGACCTAAGAGAGACTTAGGCTCAAGATTTGCTTAAATATTCACCGATTATCTGTCAAAAGTTCATCATTTGAAAGCAATTGGCTTGTTTCCTGAATTCCAACCTTGAAAGAATCAATTATCAGTAATAAAATAAATATTCCTATTTTGTATTGATGACATTTTCAGTAGTGTGTTGGATATATTTAAATATACAAAAAGTTGATTTGACTTCTATATATTCCCAAAAGATCAATGAGGGGAAAAAAGTACATACCAGGTGGATTTGAGTTGAAAAAAAGTCACCCAAAGGACAAGTATTATGTTCAAATTCCTGTAAATGGCTTAGATCTAGGATGTGATATTAAGTTTTATCTGTAAGTTCGGCTTTGTTGTCTTACAAAGACAATAAATACTGGTCTGTAAACTTTATTAAATAGAAGTAAACTAAACTAGATAGCACTATCTCATTTAATAAGCTAAAATTCTTAAATGACTTGATTTCAAATAAAAATACAATAACTATCTTTTATCAATCTGTTAGAATAGAATCATAATAACAAATTATAAAAAGATACTATTAAGGATAATTAAGCATCATATTTTTCCCAATACTGAAATCAAATAGGAATCTTTCATGAAAAAGAAAAGTATTCTCGAAGCAGTTTTAAAATTTGGTTTATAAAAATTCATGGCTTGTCAATTTTGCCACAATATCTTTTGAGCCAGGCAATAAATATTGGGAAGCCTTCAAAATTTGTGAAAAAGTATACAATGATTTAGTAAAGCATTAAAGACAAAGATCAAAAAAAAGTTCAGAAAATACTATCTTTTTTAAATTATAAAAGAACATTTAGATAATATACTAACAATGTACATATTAAGTTATATAGATGTGTGAATGTCACCAGGAGATAGAACATTCAATATTTGAATATATTTCATGTAAATAAGTCATACCATTGCTCAAGTCTTTATTTTGATTAGCACGCATTTTCAAATGCTCATATTTCTGCTGTAGTAATTGCAACTTTTAAATTTCAATCCTTGTATGTAAAAATTGCTCAAAATAATTGTAAATGTTCAAAGGGGTGCAAAGCATTAAGTTTGAACAAGGATGGAATTTATTCATCTATTCGTTTTGTTAAGTAAAGTAAAATTGGCCACGTATACTGGGCATTGATGGAACAAAAGCAATTGACTTGTTGGGGCTTTCTGAGAAAATAGCATAATGAGACACACCCTAAAGAATTACAGATTAACAACTTCTGGTGATAAATCAGTTTAGTTCCAGTAGAGATAGCTTATCAGAATGGACAAACATATAATATTAATCAATGTAAATCTGCCCCCCACTTTCTGAGACCACTATGTGAAATAGGAATTTAGCATCAGCCAAACAGAACATTTCCTCTCTTGCTTCTGTGTTTGCCTTATATAATCTCCCCCTTTCCAGTCCCTCAGCAGAGCTCCTTACACTTTTGGTTTGGCATTTCCCAATTCATGAATCATTTGCTGGTCAAATAAACTTTAACAAAATTTTAAAAATGAGTCAGAATATCTTTGACAACTTATTCAACTGAAGTTTATGAAACTCTCATAAACTTTATCTCACATAGTGATAAAGGTACAGGAAAAGCCAGTGCTGAAAAATTGGACAAGATTTTTTTCAATTCAGGAACTTATATTCTAGTAAAGGAATAAACAACAATAAAAATCTATAAATTTATGTAAAATTTATGTAAAAGCAATACATGTGGATATACAATGGAGAGTGATTGGGGGTGAATTAGTCTGCTTTAGATTGAATGGTCAAACTATGGCAATGAACTGAGATGAAGAATGTGAAAGAGTAGGTCAGGGATTAGCAATTTAGAAAACTTGGGCCTTGTT
>JAQZBX010015274.1:0-37709 GCA_029593785.1 Cabassous unicinctus
TTGGTTTTTGCTTGCTTGTGATAGTTTTTCAGCCATTCACTTTCAGCCTCCTTGAATCCCTGGTTCTAAGGAGGGTTTCTGGTAGACAGCATATAGATGGGTCATATTTTCTTATCCATTCTGCCAATCTGTGTCTCATGACTGGTGTGTTTAATCCATTAACATTCTATGCTATTACATTCAAGGAATTACTTATATTAGCCATATATTCTTTGGGTTTATGTATGTCATATGTTGTTTTTATATCTCTTTTTGCTTTTTTAGTTGTTCTTACACTTTCCTCCAACTCTCTCTCATTTTTATCCTTTCAATCTGCAGAACTCCCTTTAGTATTTCTTGAAGGGCATATTTCTTATTGGCATACTCTCTTAATTTCTGTTTATCTGTGAATATTTTGAACTATCCATCATTTTGGAATGCCAACTTTGCTGGATAGAGAATTTTTGGCTGGAAGGTTTTTCTTTTAGTACCTTGACTATGTCATACCACTGCCTTCTTGCCTCCATGGTTTCAGATGAGAAATCAGCACTTAATCTTATTGAGCTTTCCTTGCAATGTGATGGTTCTCTTTTCTCCTGTTGTCTTCAGTATTTTCTCTTTGTTTTGAGCATTGGACAGTTTGACAAGTATATAACTTGGAGTAGGTCTGTTGGAATTTATACTGTTTGGGGTTGTGGTACATCCTGGACATGTACACCCATATCCCTAAACAGCGTTGAGGTTTTCAGCCATTATTTCCTCCAACACTCCTGCTCCGTTTCCTTCTCCTTCTCCCTCTGGGATGCCTATAATGCATATGCTTGCATGTTTTGTGTTGTCGTTCAAATTCCTAAGTTCCTGTTGGATTTTTTTCTCTTTTTATCTATCTGTTCTACTATCTGTTTGATTTCAGATGTACTGTCTTCCACATTGCTAATTCTTTCCTCTGCCTGTTGAAATCTGCTTTTATGTGCTTCCAGTGTCTTTTTGATTTCTTGGGTTGTGTTATTCATCACCATAACATCCATTATCTTTTTATGTATGTTTACAATTTCTTCAGTATGTTCTTCAGTATGTTATTAAGAGTGTCTTCTTAATAACCTTAATCTCTTCCTTCACTTCATTAAGTTGGTCCATGATATTTGTTTGGACGGCTTTGATTAGTTGTTTGATGTTCTGCATCTCTTCTTTGTTTTTAGCTTGTTCATTGGCCTGAGCCATGTCTTCCTGTTTCTTGCTATGGTTTGTAAATTTTTGTTGCTGTTTGGTCATCTTTTTATCTTGATGGGTTTATTCATTTGATTAGCTTCTCTTTCTACTCTAAGGTTTTATTTAGTTGCTGTTTTTGGGTGTGTGTTAAGCTTTCTTTTTGAGACTTTGTTCCTGTTATTCTATTTCCTTGCTGTTGTTTATGTTCCCTTGAAGGAAAAAGATTAGGGCTGGAGAAACCGAAGGAGCTAAGAAAAGAAAAGGGATAATAGTAATAATAATTGTAAAAGTTAGAAAAGGAACTGTATAAGACCTAGGAAAATGAATATTTAACTCGTATAAGCAATGTAGAGTAATTAGAATAAAAAAGTGGAGTACCAACAATGAAATTGGAAACTGAATAGAGAAAAATATATAGAATGAATTATAGGGCCAGAATACTGAGGAGAGAGGGAAGGAAAAAAGAAAAGATAAAAAGAAAAAAATTAATAAAAGAAAGAAAACCAAATAGAGACAATAGAAATAAAAACCAGAAAACATGAGGACAAATTAAAGAAAGGTAAATATAAGAACAACAGCAGAAAGCCAAAGATAGAAAGAGGAAGGAAGGAAAAGAGACAGCATTGATAGACAAAATTGGCATACACAGAAAAAGAGAAATCAAGAAAGAGAAAACACGGTAAACAAGAAATGAGCCAGCAACACTTAATTTAAAAAGAAAAAAGAAGGAGGGAAGAAAGAAGAAAGAAAACATGAAAACAAAAAAACAAACACAAAAGCAAGCAGTCAAACAAAAACTAAGGAAAAACAGCACTCCCTCTTAGGCCCCTGAGGAGCTTCTCAGGCTGCCGGTGTTCATCAATCAATCATCCTGCGGCATGACCTCTGCAGGTTTTGATGCGTGTTTTAGCAAGTAAACTAAGTTAACTTAAAAAAAAAAGTAACTTTTTTTCAGGAAGAATAAGAGACCCAAGAGAAGCTAATACAAAAATAACTTCTATATTTTCCCTGTCCTAAAGTATCAGCTGGATGTTTGATACCCCAGTGGTTCACTTCTCTAAGGGAATCTGGAAATCAAACTAGGGACCTCATATATTCAAGGCAGAAACTCTTCCACTGAGCTAAACTTTCTTGTTGGGTTGGTTAATCAGCTCTTCAGAAAGCTTTCCAGTCACTTTCCCCAGGGCAGGTTTGACTCTTTGCAGTTGGGTAGATGCCTGATACTTACGAGTCTTTCCTTGCTCTCTTTCTATTTTATTGCTTTCTCCCCCAGGGCACAGGATACAATAGCCTGTGTGAGAGACTCCCCCTCATCTCTCCTGGTCAAGTTGAGTTCCCTTTTGAAATTCAAATGGGACCCTGGTGAGTGAACTCACCACAGCAAAATGACTCTCAACCCTCTTCTAGACCACCCCCTCCTCCCAGGGGACCCTAAATAGGCTCTTGGAAGCTTATTAAGCACTTTTTACTGCCCACCTCCTTTGGCGGAGTTGAAATTTTGATAGTTTTCAGCACAGAACTAATCAATTGCTTGACTCCACCCTCTCACAGGCCAAGTTTGTCTATCCCAGGGCGGTTAGGTAAATCAGATGGCCTCAGCAGTTTTGCCTCTCCTGTCTTCCAGGTGCCACCTTGAGCTGGTTGGTATGCTCCCCAAAGCTCAAAGGGGGTCCAGGCAACCAAACCCACAGAAAAGAAACCCCTCTCCACCCTTTGCCAGAACCCTCCCACTCTTGGAGAACTGTCCCTCCCACTGGGTGGGTGAGGTAGGAGTCGGGGCTCACAGTGGCTTTTTGCCTTGAGGTGGGGCTTAGCTGTCTGCAGTTTCCAGCCACAAGGACCAGAAACACTCGGTTTTATCTTGAGCAATTTATCTCTTCATCCAGCTCCCTCCAGGTTGATACCCTGAAGCCCCCTGCTCTGTGGGCTCCTATAACAGTGTACTTGGGCAGGATCTAACCCCCACTCAGCTGTTTTTTGAGAGCGAGATTATGAGTGCCTACTTAAACCAACACCATCTTGCTGTCTCTCTCTAATTGTGTTTTACATTGATTATGAGAATGGAAATTTATCACCTATGTATTTTAGGATTAGAGGCAAAGAATTGTTGGCTTAAAATGGCCTAACAGTAATGAGATGTTTTTTGAGACTTTTAACTGAAAAGTCATTCAGAAGCATCCAAGCTCACTGAAATTACCAAAAATAAGTTTCATTCCACCCCTTCTCTCTATCTTCCACTGTTTTTATTTCATCTTAAATTCTTCTTGAGAAATAAAATGTTACCAGTAGCTTTGTGATATATATGTTCACATTTTTATGAAAATCAGGAAGATGGAACTTTTCTCTTGATAATTATCTTAAGAGATTAGGACATATTTTCCCCCCAGCAACAGCCAATAAATGTTCCCTAGGTCTCTTGCATCCTGAACTAATCACCATGACCAGGGAAAAGGGAATAGCAGATTGTGATTTCAATGCCATTTGTGATTTATTCTCAACTTGAATTATATGTATTTCTTATTCGATGATAAGCCATGCAACACTGCCAAATAGGGGGGTCTCTCAACAGTAAAACAAAAGAAATTATAGCATGCTATAAAAATAGCAGGGGTCATTGCTATGGTACATGCATGCCTTAATACTAAGGCCTGGATAATTGCTTTCAATAGAACAGTACACAAGGGAGATGGTTGAATACATATATAGTCATGCTCAATAAGTATAAAGCTTCCTGGTATCCTGGAAAAAGGGCTATTTGGCCAGTGGAAGGAGAAAAAGAGAAAATTTTTGGCAAACCCATAAATTTATATTATTTTCTTAATATTAATTAATGTTTAAGAATAGTTTTATATTAGTAAATTTTGTACTTAGAGTCATTATATAGATATGATATCTAAATTAATATTCATATTTATTTTGTATCTTTTTATCTGTATATGAAATCCAAAGCTCATTAAAAGAAAGTTTCATTGAAGAAAAATCACTGTGCACTATTTGTGTTATAAATTTTATAGTGGATAGGTATCATTGACGCTGAAGATGACTATCTTAATGGAGCCACGCTAAAAATTCAATGGAAATTCTGGAAAGTTCCACTTGGAATGAACACCCAGAAAGTTAAGTATTTATCTTATCATAGTAGGGAAGAATAAAAATAAATCTTCATGGGAAAGTGCTAATGTGACATTAAACATGACCTTTCAAGCAACTGATTGAAATGCAATTTGAAACATATACACACACACACACACACACACACAGAGAACACTAATAATGCCATATCAAATTATGTTAGATTCATTAGACTGAAAAAAAGAGCTTGGCTTAATTGAGTATTAGTTTAGAATATATGGTTGTATGGCCCTACACATTAGAATTATATTCCTCAACCAACAAATGTTTTTCTTATGCCTTTGTCATTTTTGACAGTAGTTAACATATCAGTATGTCTGTTGCCTCAGATCCCAAGTATAGTATCTGAGTAAAGCTAGAAATTAAATGCTAGGCAAAATCTTCAAAAATCCTTGAAAGTAACAGTTATAGAACTACAAACCTTTATTAACAGGACTGTTACAGATGAAATGAAAGATGTCCTTTAATATGATTATTCTTAATAAGCTGCCAAATGGTCAAAACTCCAGAAAAATGTTAGCAGCAGTAAGTGTAAGTCTAATCAGAGCTCCTTGTTTACTGGAAAGAGAAATACAAGAGAAGTGAGGTTTCGTGGTTGGGAATTGAAGAGGATGATTTGCTAAAGAAGCATATTCTTGACTCAGGAAAGGTCCTGTGATGCTGGAGAATGGAAAATCCAAGGAAAGTAGAATTGGACCCTGGATTTCCATAAAATAGGTTCTAAGTGGGAAATGTATATTGTGTCCAAATAGATTGGTGGCTGCTATATCCCTGAGGCAGCTATTTTATATAAATGAAATGTAACATGTTATAAAATCTTATAGTATGACTTATATTGTTTCTTATAGTTTTACTCTTTTGTGTAATCATTAGCTTAATTTCAATTTTCCTTCTCAATCCTAATTGTGCAATAATGGGGAAACACACACCAAAATCATATTTAATAGCATAATATATATTTGACTTAGATATGAGAAAAGTATAATATGTATATAATTATTAAAGGTCAATGATTAATC
The DNA here is from genome assembly GCA_029593785.1 of Cabassous unicinctus. Lineage (NCBI taxonomy): Eukaryota > Metazoa > Chordata > Mammalia > Cingulata > Chlamyphoridae > Cabassous > Cabassous unicinctus. Next base: position 5,340 of record JAQZBX010015274.1, read on the forward strand.
TTTCCTTCTGGTTGCAGTGATGAGCATTTTAGTTTATATCTTCTTCATCTCTTTTGGTTAATTATCACTTTTGAAATCAGAGGGGTTTCCATATGCAGACGTAATTTGCAGGAACTCAGATGCAGTGAGACATGAGTATTTAAAAGTGTCTTTTGAGTTTCATATATCATAAGATATATTTCTTTTAAAAAATATGGCATTTCAATCAATCACAGTAATTGACACCCTCTATTTAAATTTGTAGTACTACTTCCTAGTGAATTGAAATGATATTTAATGATTTAAAAGTTACTGACTATGCAGTAGATTGGATGTTATAAATGTACCTACAGATCTATTCTAATATTGTAGAAATTATTTCAAAAAACATATATTTTTCTATTTTAAAAGGTCCAAATTTTCCTTTAAAAATTCTTGTTATTAAGAGGGATTAGAACATGATATTTAGATGAGGAAACAGTTCCTTTTATCACAACGATAAGGCTAATCCCTGCCATTCTTGAAGGTTTACTTTCCTGATACTACATGATTCTAAGGAGATTTTCAATAAATAGGATCTATCTATATATCTATCTATCTGTTTTCATCATCATCATCTCTCCCTCTATCATCTGTCTCTTCTTTATCTGTCATCTATGTGTCATACGCACATACACATACACATCCCCAAAAAGAAGTCATTATGGTACACATATTTTTAAAAATCAGAATGACTTATATAAAGCCTGTGCTTTTTTCATAGCAAGTATATGTTGCAGCTGAGTATCAGCAGTTCCATAATGAGCACACACTTTCCAGACATCTGCAGAAGGTCATAATTCCCTAAGACCTTACAATTGTGCCTTGTCCACTTATTTTGCTACATCCTGGGCACAGATAGGTATTTGAGTTCATCATCTGTAGTAAATTTTTAAAAAAAAATTTTACAACAGCAAAAGCTTTTTTTGGGAGAAAAGAAGATAGGTATAAATTCAGAAATTTTGTTTGGGATGAAAACGTAGATATCTTAAAATTATATGACAATACAGGGTATTAGTCAATAAGGTGCTTTTGAAGATATTGAGCTCAGAAGTATTTCCTCTGTCCCATGTTTTGGAGTCTTGTGTGATAATTCATTCAATAATCTGTAAAAAAAACAGTTTTGCAAACCAAATTAATGTTATGACATTAAGAGATTATTATTAATTTCCTTTAGTGCATTGGTGCTGATGGTGGTGGTGGTTAATTGTTTTGTTTTTATTTTCAAGGGGGATGAGATATAAGAAAAAAGAAGCTACCTTAACTCTAAGGAATGTAGAGCTAGTAGTTTTGATGCATTAGTGGAGATGAAAACTAATTTTTGAATTAAAGCACAAACAGCTATTGTCAGCCATATGTTTCTCTGAAGAAAATATTTTCAATAAGCTAATCATTTTTGCTACAAGCTCTAAATGGAATTAAAGAGATAACAACAATCTGGGATAAGACTGAAACATGCATGTACATAAATAAAAGTGGTATATAATTTAAATGGTTTTTAAACAACATCATTGAGGTTTAATTGAATTATAATAAACTACAACTATTTAAAGTGTACCATCTGAAAATTCTGATGTGTGTATCTACTCCATAAAACCAAAACCACAATCATGAAAATGAACATTCATATTGCTCCAAATTTTCTTCATACCTCTTTTTAATTCTTCCCTTCCACACCTCCCTGAATGCCGCTTCCATCCCAAGACAACTACGGATTTGATTTCTGTCACTATAGATTAGTTTCCATTTTAAAAAAATTTTTATAACTAAAATTAAAAAATGTATTTGGAATAATTATTTTGAGATTCATCCATATTGTAGCATATATCAGTATTTCATTAATTTTATTGTTGACTGTTATTTAATTTTATGGATATACCACAATTTCTTTATTCAATTCTTGATGGACATTTTAAATTTCTTCCGATTTAGGCAATGAAAAATAAAGCTTCCAAGAAAATTTATGCACAAATTTAATATGGACATACACTTTCCTTTATCTGGGATAAATACCTATGATGAAATGGTTGGCTCATGGAGTAAGATTATGTTCAAATTCTTAAAAAAAAGTGACAAACTCTTTTCCCATAGGGTTGTTGTATGAGAGTTCTAGTTCATCTCCCTCCCCACCAAAACTTGGTGTGGTGAAATTTTTGAATTTTAGATATTCTAATAAGTTTATGGTGGTATCTAACAGTGATTTTATTTTGCAATTACCTAATGAATAATGATGCTAAGCATCTTTACATGTGTTTATTTATTATCAATTTATCTTCATTAATGAGGTTTCTATTGAACTTTTTGCCCATTTTTTAAGTGGATTGTTTTGTTTCCTCTTATTGAGTTTTGAAATTTCTTTGTGTCTTCTGAATATAAGTCCTTTTTCATCTTCTATGGTTTGCAAATATTATCTCAGAATCTCTGACTTTTATTTTCATTCTCTTATCTGAGTTTTTTGTGGAGCGGAAGTTTTTAATTTTGTTGAAGTTCAGTTTACCAATTTGTTCTTCTATGGATTGTACTTCTTCTGCTGTATCTAAGAAATATTTGCCTACACCAAGGTCAGAAATCATGTCCTATGATTTTTTATAGACATTTTATAGTGTAGCTCTTACATTTGGTTTCTGGTCCATTTTGAGTTAATTTGGGTATATGGAGGTTGTGTGTGTGGGGCGGGGGGGGGGGGGGAGGCGGCGGCTGTATATGGATATCTGTTTGTTCCAGCACCATTACTGAAAATGCCTTCGTGATATAAGTTATTTACATATTTGTGGGTTTATTTTAGTTTATTATTCTCTTGCAATATCACATTGTATGTCTTAGACATTTATAACAACTCTGGATGTCAGATAATATAAATTCCTTAGCTTTATTCTTCTTTTTCAAAGTTGTTTTGGGTATTACAGGTTCTTTGAATTGCCATATAAATTTTAAAATCAGTTTTACAATTTCAAGAAAATGCTTATGGGTTTTGATTGACATTTTCTTGATTCTATAGGTAAATTTAGGGGAAACTGAAGAAATCTTATTATTAAGTCTTCTGACACATGAGTAGTGAATATTTTTCCATTTTTAGGTCTCCTTTAAATTCTCTCAGCAATATTTTTGTAGTTCTCAGTGTAGTGGTCTTTCATATATTTTGTCATTTTATCCCTAAGTGTTTCACATTTCTTGATCCTATATTAAGGAGTATTTTAAATTGCAGTTTTTGATTATTCATTGCTGGTATATAAAAGTGCAGTTGAATATTTATTTTGAAATCATATCCTGAAAAATTGTTACATTCTCTTATTAGTTCTGGCAGCATTTTGTAGATCCTGATGGACTATCTACATAGTGATCACGTGAATCTGCAAGTAGAAGCAGTTTTACTTTTTCCTTTCAATTGGGAAACATTTATTTATCCCTTGTTTCATTGAACTGAACTTCCAATAAGAAGTGAAACAGAGGTGGTGATTGTGGACATCCTTGTATTATTCTTGATTTTATGGAGGAAGCATTAAGACTTTCACCATTAACTGATGTCAGCTCTAAGTTTTTCATATAAGCATTTTATCAGGTTGAGAAAATCCCCCTCTCTTCCTAGTTGGATGAAAGTTTATCAGGAAATGATTTTGGGATTTTAGGAAATGATATTTCTGTGTTCACTGAGATATATGTTTTATTTACTTTTTAGAGACTGCCCTGTGCCCTTTTTAGAGACCACCTGTGTCTTTCTTCTGCACTGCTTTCTGGAAACTCACAATGCTGTACATTCAAGCAATCATAAGGTCAACCTATTTCTAGTATCTTATTAATCACCTTCTTTGAATGTCTGATGCCCAATGTCTTGGAAACTGTTGATTTTGAATCTCATCTGTTTTGTTGTGTTTTGCTTTGTTGAATGGTTGTTTGAGATCAGAGGACAAATCCAGATCTGGTCACTCCATTTTAGCTGTTTAAAGAAGTCCCTCAGTTCATAGATATGCTAAGACAGCACTGTAAATTTAGACCAGATCAAATATTACAAAGCCAGATTCAGTACAAAGAATCTCATGTGCAGAATGGACAAAGAGTCACCACACATGAAATATGTTAAGATAATATGACTTAGGTTTTAAAGCAACTCTGAAATTAAAATATAAATTCAAGCACATTGGGAAAATTGGAATGCCTTTTTATATGAGGATAGAGATTCAAATACTTTAGAATTTTAAAAATATATCTGTCACAGGTTGGCTTCTCAAAGAAGTAGACCCTGTAAGTTCTGGGTGTAAGATGTTTATTAAGTGATTCTATGGAATCAACACCTATGTGTCTGGGGAGAAGGAGCTTAGGGAGATAGGTAGGAAATGGTGCAGAGTGATAAGTTGAACTATAAAAGAAAGCCTGTTAAATCCAAGGCTGACCATATTAAAATTTGGGGCCCTAAATGGCCCATCAAAGTTGCTCTGTTTTGACTGAAATGGCCAGGAGTTTATGCTCTGCTCCCCCGATTTCAACAACCATTTTGTGTGAGCATCCCCTGGAATTTCAACTAAGGTTGTACTTGAAGGAGTGATAGCTTAAGGCAGTCTGCAGGTGGCACTCCCTGCAGCTGGGGCAAAAATCCCTTCCCTAAACTGGAATATGGAAAGTGCATCTCCATTTCCACCACACTGATAAAAACAATAGAGGAATAAGTGAATAAGTGAAATATATAAATTCCCTAGTCTCTTTGGTAACATTCATTTGATATATGTATTCTACTATATTTGTTAAGTAGTATAAAATCAAGTAATTCCATCTTCCTGTTTTTATTAGACTGAACAGAAAGCTGTAGAACACCAAGGAAGTTGCTAAGAAGCACTTGAAAAGGGAAAATGTTGTCATTTATAGTTAAGTATTTTTGAAAACAAAATGTCATAATTCTCTGAACTCTTTCTGGATGTATACTTTGGCATACTTTTATTTGTAAAAAAATAAGTATGTAAAGTAATACAATATGTAAAATTAAATAAAATATTTTAATTGTAAAATAAAATACCTCTGACTCATACAACCAAAGGAAATATTTCCAAAGACCTTTGGAACTGCACTCTGAAATGAATTCGACTATTGATTGTGTAATCAAGAACTTAATTGAAAAGAAGTCAAATCATCATGTATATAGTCACTAGTGACCTTCATAAATTAAAAAAAAAAAATGTTCCAAAATTTCTAAAGCATGTCCATATGCTAATACACACACACATGCTCCCTCAGTTATCAATAACTGCCTTATAATCCCATGTCAATGTACCTACCTTCAGTCATTCATTAAAATAGTATTCAGAAGATCCCTGGAATGTGAAAATGTGACACAGCCAAACAAGATACATAACAATCCTCTAACTGTTCATTAGATAAATAGGCTAGTGCGCAAGGGAGGAGACAATAGCCATAACCTGCCAGGGTGTGAACAACAGAGCTGTATCCATCCAGATTTTCTCTGGAGCCATTTTTTCTTTTTAGGAAATCCTGTTTTACTCAGTAATTTGGTAGTTCCTAAAAAATATTGTAGTTGAATAAGTCAGATATATTATTGGCAAAACCAAAAGGAGGTGAACCTTCATTGACAAATTCAACATTTTGTGCTTGATTGTCCTTGAACACCTAAACAGTAATATTTTGTATTTGAAATTCTGTTGTTTGCTTGGACACTAAACCTTCCCACATATTTTTTAGTCACTAACAAAATTCTATTTGCTTAATAAAGGAATATGTTATAGTTTACACAAAATTTTAACAATGCCAATTTCGGTGCATAAAATCCTCAGCTTTTTCAAGTTGACTAAGTTCTATAAGATTGTTAAATACATAAGTTTCAGTGGTAAAGGAAAGGTTTTTGAACTGTAAATCTTGATTCACAGTTCTTTCCCCTTACTAAACATCATAGCAAATCACCAAAGTTTTGTTTTAAGAAAAACAAAAAAACTTTATTTGAAAAAAAATTTCATCCTACAAAAATTAGAAGAGGAGTATAATGAAAATCTGCATACACTTCAATTAGATTTACCCAATTATAGCATTTTTGCCATATTTAACTCTCTTGTTTCTCTTTCGCTCTTATTAATGTTTCTGTTTTATATACACACATACACATGCACACACACACTCATACCCCTACACTATTTCTTTACTATTTAAAGCTAAGTTTTGAAGATCATTTCCAACCCAACTATATCTGTATGTGGTTCCTAAGAACCAATATCTTCTAAATAACCAAAATATCATCATCACATTTAAGAAATATAACTGATATAATATCTAATATCTAATAAGTACACATTCCAGATTTAAATTTCCCAATTATTTCACTATTTTTTCTTCCAGTATTTTCCCATCCACAATCCAACCAAGTACCACTCATTGCATTTGATTGTTCCTATCTAACTAGTATCTAGTTATCTTAGTTTTCCTGTTTAGTCAGTTGAATGGTGGCCTCCCAAAAGTTATGTCCCTCTCCTGGAATCTGTGAATACGCCATCATTTGGTAATAGAGTCTTTGCAGATGTAACTAAATTAAGGATCTTGAGATCATCCAGAATTATCCAGGTGGACCCTAAATAAAATGATGCTTGTGTCCTTGTAAGCAACAGAAAAAGAGAAGATGGAGACAACAGTTATGTGAAGATGGAGGCAGAGATTCGAGTGATGCTGCCACAAACCAAGGAATGACTAGAGTCACCAGAGGCTAGAAGAGGTAAAGAAGTTTTTCCCCTTAGAAACTTCAGAGGGAGCACACGCTTGCTGATACCTCAGTTTTGGACTTCTACCTTCCCAACTCTGAGAGAATAAATATCTCTTGTTTTAAACTGCCAAAGATTTGGTAATTTGTTATGGCAAGCCTAGGAAACTAATACAACTCCCAACCTTTTTTTTTCCCCATGTTTCATGGTATAGACTTTTTTCCAATCCCAGACCAATTTTCTAGTGCAATGTATAAAATCTATACTTTCTTTACTTCCTCATGAGTAGAGGGGATTTTATCATTTTCTCATGTATGAGATTTTTTTGGTAAAAGTATTGGATAGATTGTGCTGTATGTCATTGCATCCCAAGAGTAGGAAGCAATTCAAGGTGATTGCACTACTTATGTGCTGTTTTTTAGAATAAATTTTTATTTTGTAATATCTTTTATTTTATAAAGAAGTTGCAAGGTTAGTACAAAGAGTTACCTTATAACTTTTAACCAGATTGAGGCTAATGTTAACATCTTAAATAAACATAGTATATGTATCAAGAATATAAATAGCATTAGTGCAATACTATTAATTAAACAACAGACTTTATTCTGACTTAATCGGTTTTTCCATTAAGGTACTTTTTCGGTTTCCATGAAAGATCCAATTCATGATACAACACTGCATTTACTCATTATGGTCTCTTAATCTGCATCAGTTTTGACAGTTTTTTTTTTTTTAATTTTTCTTTGTTTTTCTTAACCTAGAAATTTTTAAAAAGATTTGGTCAGGTATTTTTTAGAGTAACATTCAATTTGAGTTTGTCTGAAGTTTTCTGATGATTAGAATGGAATTATGGATTGTTGGAAAAATGACCCTACAGGTGATGATCCCGTCTCAAAGCACCATTTCCCATGATGCTTAATATCAGTATGACTCAGCACTGGTGATATTAATCTTGATTGCTTAGCTATCAAGCAATCTTTCCCCTCCCCCTTCCTCTTCCCTCCCCTTTCCCCTTCCCCTCCTCCTCCTCCTCATAAAAGATATTTACATGTCTTTTTATATCCCTTGTAAAGTTAGCATCAAGTTAAAGCTGATGTTAGTGTTCCATCAACAGAATATAACAAAAGACCCCTCTAGACACCGCGTCTCTCCTATGGAGGGCTGGCCATACCAGGCTGCCTACTTTTGATGACGTCATTCCTCACAAGTTGCAAGACTCATTGGAGTTCTGAGGTTCAGAACCCTTAAAAGGAATGGCTCCTAAGCTGCCAATGAAGTCTCACCCAGGAGGGGACACTCTGACTGGGACGGTTTTTACAATCAGAACTCTGATCAGCTGTAAAGGGACTTTCCGGCCTCATGAGAGATCAGATGTTGTATTTTCCCCAGATTTGGTGAGTGGTTGTATATACTTTCATTCTTCCTATGTCATTTAATTGATTATTCTTCTTTTCTGTGATTGCTTAATTGTTATAATGACTTGATTTAATCTGAAACTTATTTGATTGAATAAATCTCCCTTTTCATAGTATTTAGAGTTTCTGCATCTTCCTTAGCAAAACAGTTGTGTTCTCATTATCATTCATCTCAAGATATCTGCTGTATTCTCTTGCAATTTCTTCTTTGACCCACTGATTATTTAAGAGTGTGTTGTTTAATCTCCATATATTTTTTCATTTATCTTTGCTATTTAGCTTTCTTTTTTTAAAAACAATTTATTGAAGTATATCATTCATACATGAACATACATAAATTATAAGTATTCAGTAAGCATTGTGAACTTACAAAACAAACATGCATAACAAGATACAGGGCTCCCACACATCACCCCACCACAAATACTTTGCATTGTTGTGAAACATTTGTTAACAAATTTTGAAAGAGCATTGTCAAAGTATTACTAGTAACTATAGTCTGTATCTTACACCCCTACACATTTTTTTTAAGGATTTATTTATCCATCTATTTACTTTTATCCATTTTTACCTCCCTCTCCCTGTTATTGCTGTTTTTGTATCCTTTAGCTGGGCACCTCTCTGTGTCCATTTCCTGCCCTCTTGTCTCATCCTCCTCCTCCTGTCTTCACTGGGATTCGATCCTCAGATCTCTGGTGTGGGAGAGAGGCGTCCTACCACCTGTGCCACCTTAGTTCCTGGTTTTTTGGCACGACTCGTCTTGGCTCTCCCTTGTGTCACTCTCCTGTTATGTCATCATCTTGCTGATGATGATCTTGCAGGGACCTGGTGGCTCACCTGCTCCTGGGTGGCGCACCTGTGCACAGAGCCTGACAGCTCACCCGCACACGGGGCCTGGGGGGCTCACTCACTTGCGGGGCCTGGCAGTGCACCTGTGCATAGGGCCTGATGGCTCACCCACACACAGGACCTGGAGGGCTCACCCGATTGCAGGGCCTGATGGCTCACCCGTGCATGGGCCCTAGTGGCCCACATGCTTTCTATATTTTTCTTTTTTTAATTTTTGCTGGGAGGTCCCAGGGATTGGACCCAGGTCCCTCCATATGGGAGACAGATGCCCACCCATTTGAGCCACATCCATTCCTCTGCTATATCTTTTAAGATTGACCAAAGATACCTAGAGTTACAGTCTTTTCCCTTACAGGACGGTCATATAATAAATCAGGTTTAGTTTATCACCAGCATTCTAAAAACCAGACCTAGGGAGAAAAACTAGGTCTGGGGATACATGCATGGTTTCTAATATAGCAAATGTTTAGCATACCCTGATTATCAAAAATCAAGAGGGAATATTCACAGCATATACTTTTTGATTTTCCCTTTTTCTGTCCATTATTGATTTCCAGCTTCATTCTGTTTCGATCAGAGAAAATGTTTTATATAATTTCTATCTTCTTAAATGTATTGAGACTTGTCTTGTGAACCAACATATGATCTGTCTTGGAGACATCCATGAGGACTGGAAAAGAAGGTATATCTTCCTGTTTTGGGAAGCAATCATCTATAGATATCTGTTAGGTCTGGTTCATTTAACATATTATTCAAGTTCTCTGTTTCTTTATTTATCTTCTGTCCATATGTTGTATCCAATATTGAGAGTTGTGTATTGAAGTCTCCAACATTACTGTAAAGATATATTTCTCCCCTTCAATTTTTCCAGTGTGTGACTCATGTATCTTTGGACAATCAGGTTAGGTGCATAAATATTTAGTATAGTTATTTTTTCTTGATGAATTTCCCCTTTTATTAATATACAATGATATTCTTCATCCCTTATAATATTTTTGCACTTAAAATCTATTTTTTTCTGATATTAGTATCACTACTCTAGCTCTGTTTTGGTTCCTATTTGCACAGAATGCCTTTTTCCAGCCTTTCAATATTAACATGGTTGTGTCCGCATGTCTGAGTTGGATCTCTGGTAGACAATATATAGATGACTCACATTTTTTTATTCATTCTATCACTCTATGTCTTTTGCTTGGGGAGTTTGATCCATTACCATTCAATATTATTACTGTGCAAGACTTCATCCAATTTGTGCTTTGGCTTTCTGTTGTCATATTGTTCTCTTGTCTTTCTTCTTATCCTTTATTTTATCTTTCCTAATAATCTTCATTTCTAAAATCTTCTCCAAATCTCTTGCTCTTGTTTTTTCCTTTCAGGCTACAGCACTCTCTTTAGTATTTCTTGTATTTCTGGTCTTTTGGTAACATATTCTATCAGTTTTTTGTTTGTCCGTGAAGACTCTTAAGTCACCCTAATTTTTGAAGGACCGTTTTTCCAGATACAGAATTCTTGGCTGGCAGTTTTTCTCCTTCAGTATCTTAAATATATCATACCACTTTCTTCTCATCTCCATGTTTTTTGATGAAAGGTCAGCACTTAATCTTACTGAGTTTCCCTTATATGTGATACATTGCTTTTTTTCTATCTAATTTCAGAATCCTCTATCTCTGAATTTTGTCATTCTGAATAGTAGGTTTTTCAGGGTAGATCTATTTGGAATATTCTGTTTGGGGTGTTTTGTCCTTCTTCGATATGGATTTTTATGTCTTTCATAAGCTTTGGGAAGTTTTCAGTCATTACTTCTTCATATATTCTTTCTTCCCTTTTCCCATTCTCTTCTCCTTCTGGGATACCAATAATGTGGATGTTTGTGCGTTTCACATTGTCATTCAACTTCCTGAGACTCTGTTCCATTTTTGCCATTCTCTTCTCCTTCTTTTCTCCTGTCTTCTCCAGTTCAGAGGCTCTGTCTTCAAAATCACTACTTCTGTCTTCGAGCATTTCATAACTGCTCTTATGTACCTCTAATGTATTTTTAATCTCATCCACCATGTCTTTCCATCCCATAAGCTCTGGTAATTTTCCTTGCAGGATTTTAAATTGTTCTGTATGCTCACCCATTGTCTTGTTAATATATTTTATTTCCTTTTGTCATATTTTCTTTAAATTCTTTGAAGTCATTTAGGAGAGTTTTGTGATTATTATTGATTAATTGTATTTAATCCTGTATCTCTTCAGGATATTTGGTTAGTTCTTTTGGCTGGGCCATCTCTTCCTGTTTCCTAGTATGGCTTGTAATTATTCGCTAATGTCTAGGCATCTGAATATGTTGGAGAATTTACTCTGATGACAAATTTCTCTCTTGCCTATTGTTTTTTTTTTCCCACAGCTCTTCTTTGATATTTGACTCATCTTATTCTAAGTCCTTAAAATTGTCCAGCTTAAGTTATCAAAATCAGATCAGGGACTCACTTGTAGGGTGAAGATTTTCTCACAGGGATAAGATACAGAGAGAATGGAAAACAGTTTTGTCCATGCAGACCAGCCATCAGATGACACTTGTCTGTGCACCATTCCAAGGAGGTATTTCTGTCTGGGCTTATTGTGTTCCTGTGTTGCATCTCTAGAGCAGAGATTCAAAGCAGGCTCTACTGGCCAAATTCAGTGAAGAAATGGACGCTGACTTCCCTCCCTTTTCCCCTGAAACAGCTGAAAGAGAAGGGTATGTCTGTTTCCCCCTCAGTTAGCTGCAGTGAGCCAGGGATTTTACCCCAGGTTAACATCTTGGGGGTGGGGTTGGGGAGCCCATCCTGGTCACCACAGGGGCTTGGTAACTCACTTTTGTTGTTTCAGCTTCTTTGTCTTTCTGTCCCTCACCCTCCTGGGAGTTGTGTAGCACTGTCCTGGTCTTCTGACCCCCAAAGGTGGTCCCTCAGACTGCTTTTGGCTCTTTTTCTATTGTTTTTGTGAGAGCATTGAGCTCTGCCTGTTAGTCTGATGCAATTTTCCCACAATTCAAAATATATTTGTTAAATAACCTGAGTTGACCTTTAAATATCATAATATTATACTGCTTCTCAAATAGTATAAGAACCTTCAAATACTGTATTTTCAAGTCTTCCTTCCATCCTTGTGTCATTATTTTCATCCATTTCATTTTAACATATTCTATAAAAAGAAAATATTTTATTAGTTTTAAACAGTTATCTTAAGAACAATTGAGGACAATAAAAATTATATTTTACTTTCATTTATTCCATTTTCTACATTCTTTATTTCTCTATGTAGGTACAAGTTTTGACCTATAGCATATTACTTCTGCCTGAAGAACATCCATTAATAATTGAGGTTTGTTGGAAATAAATTCCCTATATTTTGTTTGTCAGAGAAAGAATTTTTTTCTATTTATTTTTTAGGGTATTTTCCTAAATATTAAAGTTTGGGTTTAAACAGTCTTTTTTTTTTTTTTTCCTCTTTTTTCATAAAGGTGTCACTACATTGTTTCCTAGCTTGTAGATTTATAACAACTGTTTTGGTTTGATTCTTTTATGTGGATTCCAGTTATGTGCTTAAAGTGAACCTATTGTGAACATCTGTTTACTGACAGGCAAAGCTGCCATTGTGCCTTGCCATGTGAGAGAAATCCAGTATAGCCAGTAGCCAACCTTCAGGGAGAAAGCTTCCCTTGATACCTTGATTTGGATATTTTTCCGAGCCTTGGAACTGTAAGCTTTTAGCTTAATAAATCCCGTTGTAAAAACCAACTCATTTCTGATACATTGCATTTGGCAGGCTTTAGCAAACTAAAACAGAAACTGGTACCAGGGGAATGGGGTGAGTGCTGCTATGCAAATACCAAAAAAAGTGGGTACAGTTCTGTAAATGGGTAGGGAAAGATTCTGGAAGAATTATGAGATGCTTGATAGAAAAGACTTAAACTGTTTTGAAGAGACTGTTGATGAAAATATGACCCTAAAGTTACTTTTGATGAGGCCTTAGACAGAAATTATGAATGTGTCCTTTCAAACTGGAAGGAAGGTGATCCTTGTTTTAAAGGGCTGGAGAACTTGGTAAAATTGTCTTCTGATGTTGGATAGAAGGCAGAATTTGAAAGTGATGAGTGTACATATTTAGCCGAGGTGATCTCGAAACTAGATGTTGAAGTGTAACCTTACTTGTCCTTGAAGCTTATAATAAAATGCAAGAGGAAAGGGATAAGGTGATAACAGAACTCCTGGGCACAAAGCAACCAGAAATTGATAGTTTGGGAAATTTTGAGCTTCTGGAAAGTGAGTACCAAGAGAATAGTGCCCCATGTGAGCAGCTAACTAAATGTGGAACTAGCTAGTCACTTCAGTGGAAGTCAGGATTGGAAATGTTGCTATCCAGAAAGAATTTGGAGAAAGTTCTTTTGTCTGACCCCTGTGAACTGCATGCAAAACCAGCAAGCTTTTTGCAAGGTCTGTATGAAAGAAACCATTGCCAGCCTGGACTAAAAGGACAGAAAAAGGAGAGATAACAACAAAGAAAAACTTCAAGGGCAAAACCATGGAAGCTGAGGTCTGGACATAAGACATATTTCAGGCCAAGAAAGGAAACCAAACCATGTTTGTGAAAAGGATAAGTATGCCTAGGCATTAGTCTTCTGCCCTGTTGTTTAGCAAAAGTATGGCCAATCCAGTCTTCAGAGAGAGTACAGCACATTCCCCAAGAATTGGGGAGAGTTTAGCCACCATCCCACTCTAATAAGGGGGTTGAGCCTCTGTCCCAGAGATTGGGAAGTGTGTTGCCATCACCCCAGTGTTCTCCAACAGTGAGGACTAGAGCCTGGCTATCACCCAGATGCTTGATGAGGGTGAAGCCTTAGAATATGACCATTGGGCAAGCCCTTGGAAAGAGTTCAGCTGCCACTGCAAGCTCTAAGGAAAAGAAAACTTTTTTTTTTTCTTTGTAGACTTTGAAATCTAATGGAGTATACCTTGCAAGTTTTTGGAAGTGTTTGATATCCATGACCCCTGTTTTCCTTCCAGTTTTTCCCTATGACAAAGACTGTCACTCCTTTGTATATTGGAAGCAGATTACTTGTTTTGTAAGTTTTCCAGGCTCACAGACTGGGGAAATTTTGCCCCAAGACTACATCCTTATAACCAATTTTGATGAGATTTTTCTAATTAGCATTGTTACTGAAATGGTTTAAAGTTTTTGAAATATTGTGATGGAATGAATGCATTTACATATAGAAAAATATGTATTTTTTGAGTCTAGATGGTGGAATGTGTTGGTTTCAGTCTTTTATGTGGAGCCCAGAAAATTAAGTTCTTAAATTGAACCTATTGTGAACCTCTGATTAGATTGGATCAGTTAAGGGTCATTTGATTAGATTGCTCCAATAGGATGTAGCCAGTGGTGAATCTGGATCCTTTTAATGAAGTCCTTTATAAATGGAAGAATAAAAGCTTCTCACACACAGGTAAAAAGCCACAGAGACAGAGAGAAGCCTGCAGAAGATGAAGTTAATGAAATTGGGAAAGAGAAAAGTCATAGAAGGAGGCAGCACGAAGTTGAAGCTTCAAGGCCTGAGAAGAAGGAGAGATGAGCAGACATGGCCATGTGCTGATCACCTCCAGCTGAGCTCTGGGAGAAAGTGAACCTGAAGGAGAAGGTAGTGACTGACAGTGCCATCCTTGTGCCTTGCCACGTGGCTAGAGTCCAGGATCATCAACAGCCAACCTTTAGTGAGACAGCATCTCTGATGATGCCTTGATTTGGACATTTTCCCCAGCCTTAGAACTGTAAGCTTTTAACCCAATAAATTCCCATTATAAAAGCCAACACATTTCTGGTACATTGCTACCAGCAACCATTAGCAAAGTAAAACAACAAATGTAGCTTTTATGTTGTCCCCTCCACCCTTCTGATTTCTTTTTTGTTTTTCTCTTTACTTTAGCTTCAACAGTTTGAATATGATATCTTAAATGTGGATTTTTTTAAAGTATACTTTTTAATTTTTTTAAAAAAGATACTTAGATTACATAAATGTTGCATAAAAAATATAGGAGATTCCCATATGCCCCGCTCCCAACCCCTCCCGCATTTTCAATGTGGACCTTCAAAAAAATTTATCCTGATTGGTATTTTTGGAGATTTTTAGATCTCTGGTTTGGTATCTTAATAATTTTGGCAAATTCTCAGTCATTACTTCCTCAAACATTTGTTCTTTACCATTCTTTCTTCCTTTTCCTTTTGGATTACAATTTATGAACATGTTAGAATGTTAGATATTATCCATTATTTTTGGTAATCTGTTGTGCTATTTCACCCATTTCCTCTTTAATTTCAATTTGAAAAATTTCTATTGTTCTAAACTAAAGTTCACTGAGTATTTCTTCACTTCATTGACTCTTATGACATATCTGTTAAAAACATTCTTTATTTTTGTTACTGTGTTTTATTTCTAGCATTTCCATTTGATTATTTAGTTTATATTTCTCTGAGGAAATAATTTATTTGATATTTCACTCTGTCCACCTTTTACATTAAAACCTTTTGTACTAATTATGGTTATTTTAAATTTCCATCTGATATTTCCAAGTTATGTATCATATCTGAGTCTGGTTTTTATGATAGCTTTCTTTTCTTTTTTTATCCCACTTTTGTGTATGCTTTGTATTTTTTTGTTGGTGGTGGTGAAAATAAGACATGTTTTATAAGATGGTATATACTAAAATAAATATATTTTTAGTTTGCATATGATCATGCCCTTTTTATTCTTCAAGTATTAATTTAGGAGTTTATATTAATCTAGCCAGAAGTTGGTTTGAGTTTAAAGTTTCTATTTGCTATGGTTATAGTCAGTGCACTAAAAACTCAAATTTCTGTAGTGATATACAGTAATGCCTTATTGTGTTCTACTCACTTGGTTTTGGGTCTTAAACTTTTAGTGCTCACAGAGAGAGTCTGTCTTTTACAGTACTTCCATTTGTATTTCATTATAGTTTTTTGAGGCTTGTTAGCTTGTTGGAGGAGTGGGGAAAAGTGGTTCTCTCTGATATTCTGGTTAATCCTCATTCAACCACAGGCTCATGGATGTGGTCTCCAAGTGTGTCCCTGATCCTCTTACAGCGGGAATGCTGGGCCTTGTTTATGTTCCTGCAGCTCTTCCAGGAGTGAAGACTCTAAGTTTTCCTGATCCCCTTTCCCACCTGCATCATTAAGTTACAGTTTTGGTGCCCTTTCTCCTGCAGATAAATGCTTTTACTTCTTAGGAGAGGTAAAGGAGATATATCAGGGAAGAGTTTTAATGTTGAACTTTTATTCCCTTCCCCAGTTTCAGTGGCCTTGCAGTAGAACCCTCACTGGAAAGTTTTTGTTCTATATCGGACATAGGCAAGAGAGGTCTGATTTGATTCTGACAGTGACTGCCTTCTACTCCTCTGGTGAGCTTGACCAGTGAGGTTTTTCGGGATTCTCTCATGTCTTCCTTGCAGGCATGAGGTGCATCCCTTGAAGAAATGACTGCTTGATAATGGAAAGACCACTTCATCTGTATCACTCAGGGCATTCATGATCTCTCACTAGCCTGCATTCAGCCTTCAACAATTCATTAAAATTTATATGACCCTGGGGTCATTGGTCTCAAGCAAATGATTAGGTCCAGTTCCTCCCAGTAGGCACCTGTTTCTCTCTAGATTTGGGGTTTATACCTTGTCCTGTGAAATCAGTTCTTTGATGGGTTCAGGAAAAGTTGTTAATTTGCTCTTTGTAAATTTTTCTTTCTCATTATATGCGTGGAAGAAAATTCTTTTCAACTCTTTCTATGTACATTGAGCTTATGGCAATGTTTGAAAACTTAATTAAAATAAAGTTTACCCAAAGCATGAACAAAAGAAAAAATGGATAAATGGGACCTCTTCAAAATTAAATACTTTTACACCTCAAAGTACTTTGTCAAAAGAGTGAAAACATAGCCCAGTCAATGGGAGAAAATGTTTGGAAATCACATATCCAATAAGGGTTTCATATTCATGATATAGAAAGAGATACTACAACTCAACAATAAAGAGCCAAACTACCCAATTAAAAAATGTGCAAAATACTTAAACAGACATTTATCCAAAGAAGAAAACAAATAGTGAAAAACACACAGGATAAAATGTTGAACACCACTAATTTTTAGGAAAATACAAATCAAAACTACAATGAGATATCAATTCACACCAAGTGTTGCAGAGGATGTGGAGAGATAGGAACACTTATTTACTGTTGGTGGGAATGTAGAGTGGTATAGCCAGTGTGGAGGACTGTTTGGCAGTTCCTAAGGAAGTTGAATATAGACTTGCCATGGGACCTGGCAATACCATTACTAGGTATATAACCAGAAGAACTGAGAGCAGTGACAAGAACAGATAGCTGCACACTGATGTTCATAGTGGTGTTATTTACAATTGCCAAAAAATGAATAAAGATGTCCAAAACCTGATAAATAGATAAACAAATTGTAGTGTATACACACTATGTAATATTATGCCATTGTGAGAAGAAATGAAGTTATGAAGCATATGACGTCATGGATGGGCCTGGAGAAATTATGTTTAGTGAAGCAAGCCAGACACAAAAGGACAAATACTGTATGATTGCGCTATTATGAACTAAGCATATTGTGTAAACTCATGGATTTATAATTAGAATATAGGTCACCAGAAAATAGAATGAGGGTACAGAATGGATAGCTGAGCGTTAATCTGCGCAGAATTGCTAAAAGGCTTGTTTGTAAATCTTTAGACATGAATAGAAATGGTGAAAACACATCATAGTGTTTGTAACTACCAGAGCTATTATATGGGTATGTCAGTAGTTGAAAGGGAAAGTCTAAGGACATGTATATTACTACAAGGAAAGCTAAAAAATGTAACATGAGACTGTATAACATAGCGAAACCTCATGTAAAATATGTGATACTGCATATATGACTGTTTTTACAAAATATAAATACAAATACACTAGATAGATGGAAACAGGATATCAGCTATGTACAGCAGGGCAAGAATAGAGAGATTGAGAAGTGATGAGGTTTTTGTTTGTTTGTCTATTTATTATCATTTTTACTGGAATAATGAAAATGCTCTAATAATGAAATAAGTGATCAATGCACAATTATGTGATTATACCATACACCATAGATTGAACACTTTGGATGGACTTATGCTATATTAAATGTATCATTCAATTGATTTATTTTAATAAATGATGTTTACTAAATTTCAAAGTGAGTTTTTTTTTTTACCCTTTGAAACAATAAGTGATATGTGAGATCATGTTTGGAGACCATGTGAGCATTCTGTTCCACAATCATATTTAAATAATGGCTTTATAATTCATTGATGACTATTGTATGAATCAATCTTTGCATTTGAGATTTCAAAATTTTGATTTTTATAATTCTATTATTTTCTCTTCATTTATTTTTTATTTTTTTATTAGGAAGAACTTTCTTTCCACTGCCACCTTATTCTTGGATCCTTAAGGACTCATGACGTCTTCTTCAATTCAGTTACTATCAATACTCTTTTTGATGATTAAATTACCCCAAATTTGGACAATGGTAAGTATTTCAAGGAAAATAAGACATCTGCATCAGTTTTCTGAACATTTCTTTATATTTGATATAGGAAGATATTCCAGGCCCACCTGTTTTTTCCATGTCTGAGACCTGGATTTACTATATCTTCAATGATTCTGGATCCTCTTTAGAAGGAATATCATTTAGAAAGTCAGATCCAGTAGCCACAATATGTTTTTCTTTAATTGTATGTTAATAGTTTTTTTAAAATGTTGAAATGATGTTTCATTTATTTTTTCATACTGAGAGTTAATCTGCTTCATTGGGGAGTGAATTGTGCACTTTATCAAGAAGTGAGAAATGATTGTTCATCATTTGATGTCACCTGACTTATGGGACTCTAAGAATACAAATGAACAGTCAACACAGGTTAATGGACTAGATGATATGAAGCTACGGTTTATCTACTTGCATTTCTGTTAACGGTATTCTCAGATTCTGGGAGTCAGTGAATTGAACATTGAAAAAATATATCCAACCTTCTTTTCCAAATTCATCATCCAAAAATTAAGTGATCAGTGAGAAACCAGAGAACACCTTAGACTTGCAAATGTGCTTTAATCTTGGCAAGCATTTCACTGCTTTGACCAAAGGGGTAAGAACAGTATGCCCGAGACTTTAAGAGGATCAGATGTTTCTAATTCCTCCCTGTGGAAGACGTGTGTTCATGTAAGAAACGTAGGTTGTCATGTAGGCTGTCATGTTGAGAAGAATCTCAAATTACACATGAGAGGTCTTGTGGACAGAGAAAAAGAGAGAAAGGTCAGATCTTTCTAGCTGAGGTTTCAGATTTTGGGGAGCAGAGGTGAGCCATCCCTGCTGTACCCAAATTCCTAAAACACAAAATTGTGTGATGTATAAAAACACATTTTTTCCTGGTGATTAATTTCCTACCCAATAGCCATTCCCATATTTGTATGCAAATAAAATCCTGTTTTCTTTGGACAACAAAACATCCAATCTAAGATGTGATTCATTATTAGTCTAAACCAGTCATTTCTATCCAATGTGTTATAGTACACAGGTTTAAAACAAATTTTTAAGTCACTAAATTTGGAAGTGATTTGTTACACAGCAAAAAAAAATAAATGAAACAGCTTCATCATTGGGATTATTGCCCTTCTCTCCCTACCATTTAATTCCTTACCTCCAATCATTCTCTACATCATTATCAGAAATATCATTTTGAAATACAATTTCCCTCCAAATCTGGTTGTTCTCTACTGTTCTGTAGCTCATGGAATGATGGCACCATTAAGCCTTTGCCATAAGCCAGAAACCTCAAAGTAACCCTGGGCGCTGTTCTCTTACTAACTACCCATATAAGTCTTTATTATTATGTTACTTTATATTCATTCTCTTGAAAACAAAGCATATATTTAATTAATATTTGTTATGAGGCTTTGATATCT
The DNA here is from genome assembly GCA_029593785.1 of Cabassous unicinctus. Lineage (NCBI taxonomy): Eukaryota > Metazoa > Chordata > Mammalia > Cingulata > Chlamyphoridae > Cabassous > Cabassous unicinctus. The sequence goes on from JAQZBX010015274.1 coordinate 25,342, forward strand.
ATGTGCCAAACTGCCATTCTTCTTTATGGCCTGTGCTCTGGCCACACTGGACTTCAATTTCTCAAACCTGTTATATACCACGTAATCATAGTGCCTTTACACAAGCACATTCTTCTGCAAGGAATAATGTCCCAACCCCACCATCATCCCCTTTCCCTTGGTAAATCCTTAATATCTGAGTATAATGTTCACTTCTTCAAGGGAATCTTCCATTATGTTTACCATTTCTTTCTTCTGATACATGTTGTCAGAGCATTTTCTTCCTTTCTTTCAGAGCACTTACCTCTTTTTTTAGTTAGACATTAATTACCTTTTTCATCTTTTTAAAAAATGTGTGTACATGAATCAATTAATTCATTTCTGACTGCCAACACTGGATTGTAAATGTGACAAAAGCAATAAATGATTGTATTTTCCTTAACATTGACTTGTCAGCATTTAGATAATTCCTGGCATGTGTTAAGTATTCAGTAAATAATTCTGAATGAATAAATTTAGATATGAATGAATGAAAGAATTTTCAAAAATTTTTCTATCATGTCACACAACTGAAAAACAGAGCCAAAACCCCTGAAGTTGGCGTTAAACAATTTTCCACCCTCATTGCTTGCCATCTCTCCATATTCAATCTTTGCAGTGCTATTTGAAAATAAAAGCATTTTTCAACTCTGACACTTTGTGAAACTTGCCGTATTTTTTCCTCTTAATCCCTCTTCTCCTCTCCAACCACTCCTGCTAGTGGACACAAACACATAAGCTCAGGCAATGTTTTCTTTTTTGACCATGAGTGAGTGCAATTGCAAGTAGAACATCGAGGTTATCTAGCTACTGCCAATATAGTTATTCTGAGGATAATCTTTTCCCTTAGCGTGTAAGCTTTTGGAGAGCAGAGAACCTATCTGTTTTCTTGTGGGTACTAATTACAAGATCTAATCACTTGTTTGATACATAGTTGCTCTCAATAAGTATTTGTTGCATTAATGGATCTCTAAGAAACATGTATAATCAAATTAAAAAGATTTTCCATATACTCCAAGAATTTTAAATCAAGAATATGGATATGTGCACAGAAGGACTATACACCTTATAAATCTATTATATATTCTAAATATTGCTCCATTCTGTTAAGCTATGTTAAATATGATTTTTATATACTGTAGTGGTAGACACTTCTGTGGTGCTTGTCAGACAATAAAATGTGTTCTTGCATTTTTCTGCTTTTATCTTGATGGATGCAAACATAATATACAGACTATTTTGACATTTTCACCCACCGTTCTTGTCCTGTGTAATAGCTTTTTATTGATGAACATGGTTGTTCCAGATCATCTTAGGTCAGGAAATGAAGATCAATTTCATACATATTAGACAATGCAGAATGTATTTAGATTAACAGACTATGGTAACATTAGAATTTAACTTATTTCTACAGAAACAGACTTGTTAAACATTTTGTGGACTGAACTACCATGTGCCTTTCATGGAATATGCAGGAAGGAAATTTATATGATGATAATGAAGACCTTTAAAATAAGCACTCCCAGTTATTGATCATTGAATATATACTTAATATACTACAATCAATAGCTCACTTAATCTTGTAAAATTTAATGGAGAACAAAACTGGAACTCAAAAATCTTATATGGTCATGCAGGCTAAAGAATTTGCTTTCAATGTCTAGTAAGTAAGTGAGGATATTAACTCATACTACGTGACTCCAGAGATGCTGTTTTAAACATTTGTAATGCTACAAACCAAACTAATGTAATGCTTTTCAGAATTTGGAGACAGATAATTATGCAGAATTGCTAATTTATCACAGGAAAACTGACCATGATATAGCTACACTGAATAACTTGAAACAGTATTAATTAATTGGAATTATAATCCAAAGTATTTTTGAAATATTATTTTGCTCTAATTTGGATAAATTTAAGTAAATTCATTGAAGATCTACTTAAAGGGAAATAAAGGAGGAGGTTTATTAATTTGGCTTATGTTCATCTAGGTTAGATAATTTCTTATTTTCATATGCCAATATCCACACTAAACATAGAGCAATACCATAGCTCCATACTTAATACTGAATTATAATAATAATCACAGAAATATTTATTAATGTGAAATAAGAGTCTTTTACTATTTAATACCCCATTCAGTGTTGCAAATAGGTCAAACTTTCCAAGCTATACAAAAGAAGAAACCCTGTTTATCTCAGAGAAGGTAAGAAAAAGTGATAGTGATAAAGGTGAAGAAAATGATTACAGTGTGTAGCTAAGAAATCAAGCCCAGTAGAGTTTTCTTCTACCTATTATATATTGCTACAAAGTCTATGTGTCTGTAATAACCCATCTACACGCTATACCACTATTGTCAATAAGATTTCAGTAACTTCCTGGCATCCTAGTCCAACTTTATAAGATGCATTTTTATAGTACTGCAGAATTTAGAGTTGGACTTAACTCCATACCTCATCCTATTGATTTCTTAGTCAGCTCTCAAGTTTTCATTCAGAGAAATACTTGTCTTAGGAAATCCAGAACATATTTCATATTTTCTCTGGTAACACTTTCCTATAGTTAGTCTTTCACATATATTTTACTCTCCCCTTTTTTAATATTTGTCTAAATATGAATTGACCCAAACCCAAATGGAACAGGGAGACAAATTAATTACCATTCTCTATGTGATGTCAGTATTTTTAAGAGAATTTTCTCCATCTAGCAATCTTTGATTCTTTCTCTGTGATAGAATTTTATCAACCATAGATGTTTCCAATTAATTTCCTGGGTCCATTGATTTATTTATTCTAATAAATTAACTCAGGGCTGCTTCCTGTGAGACTAAGTCCCTCTGTTTGAATTAAACATGACACAAACCTTAAAATCATTCACACAGGAAAAAGCACAGATAAGAGAAATAACATGCTAAATATGTATCAGGGTAGTGAAACATTTCCTTGAGTAAATGACTTGGAAAAAATGATAACTTTGTTGGATATATATAAGAAAAATAAATAAATGTCAATGAAGCAATGGTGAAGCAGACTAAGTTTGGGAAACCCACACATACACCCATAGTGGAGGATTGAGCCACTTGACCTAAATATTCAGTGAAGAAGAGTTAAGACTAAATGAGAAGCAATAGGGTAATGAGAGGGCTATGAACTGAGCTACTAGAAGTCCCAGATTAAGAGTGATGAAGCACATATTTTTTCTGGTAAGCACATAAGTTAAGATATATACCAATACTTATAGTTTCCTGGCTACCATATTTCTGTGATCTTTAAGTTTAATTTTTCTGTTTCTGAATATGTTTCAAGATAAATATGTAAAATTATAAGAGTTATATATATATATATATATAATCATTTTTATTTTTATCTAAATTGCAGTAGAAAAAGTTAAGCCGGGTATATATATATATAAAATACAATTGACTGCCATAGTTTCTGTTCCAGCTTCTTGTTTGATTTAGCCTTGTATTAGTCAATAATATGAAATTTTATAAGCATCTCTAACGTGCCCATGGGGATGCGCAAGTGCAGGTTCTACAGACAGGCTGCAAGCCCGGGCCTTGGATGAAAGTCCAGTGAAGGTCCTTGATGAGTTTCCAGGAAACGTTGGCTGTCCAAAGACGAGCTGGGAAATTCACTCTGAATGTTGAAATCACTTTCCCTTTTAAGGCATTCAACTGATTGGATAAGCATCACCCATTGCTGATAGCAATCTTCCTGTTTGATGTAGATGTAATTAACCATCCATGCAGTAAATTCAATGGTGACCAAAGTCCATAAATGTCTTTGTATTATGATTAGCCCAGTGCTTGTTTGACCATATACCTGGACACAATTATGTGGCCGAGTTGACACATTAGCCTAACCATCACAAGCCTTGACATTTATAACAGAATATTATTGTTTCTAAGGAGGCTTTGAATAAAGTTAAATGTTCCTCACTTGGTCACATTATTGCATAGCCTAGATCTAGTATGTTGTAAAATAAATTAATGTCTTTATTCTCAAAAAACCTGGATATGTCCTCATTTACTGGTAAATTTTACTGTAAGATCAGTATATATCCTTAAACATTTGTTGGTTTAAAAACATTTTCTGCAAGCATCTATTTAGAACCTCATTCCAGCTATATACATTATCTACTCCCATTCCAAAAGCTTAACTTAGAATAAAAATTCTAATAATTTACAAATCCCCCATGAATTTTTCCTTGCCTTTAAATTTTACTTTAACAAATTTTACTCAGAGTATAGCATGAAAATCTTTATATTCTTCAAAAAATTATTCAAATGACAACACAATTCACTACCGTGTATCTGCCATTAGGGTTTTAGTTCTGTGTTCTTTTATCACTTTTTAAAACCAGAGAGTCTATATATAGCTGTTTTTAAGGCTTCAAAAAATTGTTGAATTAGGTTTGACATAAGACTTTCACATTCATTTCAAAAATGATTCAGTCTTCCTTCTTAGTGTATATATCTTTAGAAAACCATATCACAATCTTGAAAAGATATGAAGACTCAGGCAACATTTCCTTTTTTATTGCATAAGTTACTCAGAGTTTTATCTGCATCTCTTGGGACCCAACTGCCCCAGTTCTGTTGAAGATATATGATAGTCTGTCATGGTTCAAAGACACTATTTCTGATAAGTCAATGGTTTCTGTTTGTTTGTTTTTTTTTCCTCAGAAACTGCACACAAATAGGACTATACTAAACAAGATTTCATTGATTTAGTAGTATGTCATTTCTAACATAACAACTCTGGAAGACTAAAATAGTTGGGTATCAGCTAGTATTCAAAAAATGATGCCTCAGTCCTAAAATCTGCATGAAATCATATAAAGACATTTCTAGGCAAGGTATTCCATAATAACTCCTCCTCAAAATTTTATTGGTTCTATGTATTTCGCAAATGTCATTTGCCTAACTACAAAAGTTTATCTGGTGTGCCTAAAATAATTAAAAATTATTTTCTTTGTTCTTTTCTACCTCCTTTCCCTAGGAGAGGTCAAAGGAGGTACAATGAATTAGGTTGTGGTGTGCCAAAGATTTGATGGTGGAAGTGGAACTGATAATGCAAGGAGATAGCAAGGTGACCAGCAGTATGTTAAGTGGCTGGCATAGCCTGAAGAGTGAGTTCATGCAGTGGGATTGAGCAACTAGCAAATATATTAAGATAACAGGAGTCAGATTTCTCATTATTAGAGAAGGTATTTACAAATATGAAAAGGAGGAAATTATTGGATTGGAATTCATGAGAATGTTGTGAATATACCTCCAGAGATTTTAATATAGAGAGATCAATATATGTAATACATGCATGTGTAAATAATATTAGTTATATAGGTATGGATTTGCATATAGAGGTGGGCTATAGATCTAGATCTAGATCTAGAAAGACACAGATATAGATTGTTTAGCTCTTTCATCTGAGAGGTCCTGAATTCTGAGAAACCTCAGTAGAAGTGAAGGTACCGAGCACACAAATGTTCTCTAAATACCATTCTCCACTAAAAGGAGCTAAATCTCTTTGAAGAAATGGCTGAATGGCTGATTTCAAGCCTGGGGTAAGGAAAATACAAAATGAGACCAGAACACATCTTTTTGCCAAAAAGTAAAGAAATTCTCCAAAAAATATGGAGATATGTCCAAAGGATACAGGAGTCAGTTGAAGGGGCTCCCACTTCCTACTCAGTAATAATAGGTAAATTGAGCACTGAAAATTACAATAGTAATGGATTATATTACATTGGATAATAAAATAGTAATTATGAATCTATACAGATATAAGCAAATAAATTAATAAACATATGGGGATAAAGGGAATATTCATCCTTACCTTAAAATCACAATACTTATAGGAAGAATTAGAATAGAAAATGAACTGTTATAGAAGTTGCTGATTCAGGCAATGGGCATCAATGTTGCTAAAACTGGTGGCCAAAAGTTATTGAGGCACATTCACAGTAGAGAAAATTTTCTGGCACCATCTTAACTAGGTGATTAGAGTTACAGGGCCAATGTGTGTATATGTTCTGTCCCTATGATGTGATGCAGTGTAAAGCATAGAATCATTTTTGGGATTTTTTTCCAAAACAAGTCATGGACTGATTCTAGATATGAGGAAATATTGGAAAGAACCACATGTAAGGAAATCCTACAAATAAAAAAGCCCTATATTACTTGAAATAATCATGGTAATGTAGGACAGTATAAGATGAGGTAAATATTCCAGACAGAAGACAATAAAATGTGATGAAACCACGTGCGATCCTGGATTGAATATCGAACAAGAAAGGAAAAAGGAATGTCAGTGAATTTTGACTGGAATCTGTGGAATACATGGTAATGTTGTATTGATGTTGGTTTCTGGATTTGCAATGTTGTATTATGGTTATATTGGAGTAAGTCCTTTTCTGAAACCTGCACTTATGTATTAAGGACTGATAGAATTTTGTGTATGGAAGTTACTTTAATAGTTCAGAAAAGGATAAATTATAATGGGTATTCCTTTGTTGGAGACAATTCTCCATGGGTCTTTTGCAGTTCTACATGTCTTGAGAAGGATTTTATTCCATACTATTTTCACAAAGATGTTTGTGTAGCAAAGAGCCATGGAGGATAAAAGTAGTGTCTTCTTACTCTGGGTAGAGGGTATATTTGTTTTCTTATCTGGATAATAAAGATAATGGCTCTGTCTGAGGAAAAGTTTGGTGGATTTTCTTGCAGCTCCCTTATAAGGTGGGAGCTTTCCTATACTTGGGGTTACTCAGCTCTGATAATGACTCACTATGTGTGTATTAACCACCTGGGTCTGCGTTTTTATCATTCTCATAATACTAGGTGGTTAAGAGAAACCAATGTGAAGATGAACGTAATGCTGCCTTTTGTGTTGTGAGTAATGAAGTCCTTTGTATCTGACCCAGAAGACTCTTGGCTTCTGTCAGCATCTATGAAATAGCAAGCTAACTTAATAGCTTACAAGCAGGATAAAATCACTTGGTACTTACATGCAGTGAGTGAGAAAGTAGAGATTAAGCAAATATGGTAAAATATCATCAACTGGGGAATCTGAGTGAAGGATATATGATAGTTCCATAGCAAAATTTGTAAGTCTATTTTTTTCTGAAATATTTTTATAAGTTTAAAATTATACAAAAATAGAATTATATAAGAAACCATTGCCATTGACTTAACAATAACAAAACAAAATTCATATATTTTTTCTGATAGTCTTTGAAATTTAATTTAAATCTTGAATTATTATTTTTTCTCTATATATGTAGGCTTTATCTATCCATGTGTTGCAGTTGAGCAGTTTGATGTAATTATGAATTCCAAAAATATAATTGGATCAAGCTTGTAAACTGGTCTGCTGATCTGGCATTAATTAAGTTATTATTAGGGCATTAACTGGGCCACCTCAGTAGGGCATTGAGCCCCACCCCTTGGAGGGTGGGGGAATCAAATATAAAAGGCAAGGCAAAGGATGGAGGGAGCAGTTTTGATATTGGAGTTTTGATGTTGGAGAGAAGGCCCCAGGATAGAGACAAGCCATTTGCCTGAGAAGTCACAGCTGGCCTTGTGGAGAGAAGCAAAGCCTAGGAAGCCTCATTCTACAGCTGGCCTCATGGAGGAACCAGAGGAGCTAAGCCTGGCGAGAAATGCAGCCCCGGGAAGAGAGGAAACCAAGAAGCTTGAACCTTGGCAAACATCGGCAGCTGTCTTGCTCCAACACGTGGCAATGGACTTTGGTGAGGGAAGGAACTTATGCTTTAAGGCCTGGTAACTGTGGAATTCTACCCCAAATAAATACCCTTTATAAAGACCAACCCATTTCTGGTGTTTCGCATTAGCACCCTTTTGGCTGACTAATATACCATGTAAAGCCAGGTCAGTCATAAAGCATTTGGGCAGTTATTCTCCGTTGGACTATAATATATACAATCCACTAATATTCAGTTTGCTATTTATATTTTGAAATTAATCATCTTACTACCATTTAAAGCATAATGAATATCTAGAGATTTGTAAATATCAATGACCATCTGGGAATTTATTTGCATTTTAATTTTTCATAAACATGCAATATTATTTTTAAAAAAGGAAAGCTACCCACAAGCAGAACACAGATGCAGGTACAGAATGAGTTTAGTTCTTAATGCTAATGTTTCATTTTTTCCTTTTGAAATACTCTAAAATTTGCAAACCCATAGTAGATATTTTCATAATGTCATAACTGTTTTTTGTAATTAGGAAAATATTGTATTCAGGAAACATACATAAGCATTAAACATGGACAATTAATATTTTAAATTAGCATATATTAGAAGTGAACTATCCAAGGTAAAAGAGTAAAATAATTATGAACATGGGGTATAAAGGCAGACTCTTTGGAATTTGATCTTGTACATATCGTTTAACTTCTTTTAGCCTCAATTTCTTCACCTATAAAATGGGTAAAAAAATAAGGTCATTGTGAGGAAAAAATCCTAAATAACTGGCACAAACTTAAAATTAAGTATATCATCTTCTCTCCCAACTGCCTGTATTTCCCCTTTTTGCATTTGCAAAACACTATGGATTATGGAAAATATATGTCAATAAGAATAAAATTTTAACTTCTAATATAATCAGATTTCCTTAAAAGACACTTCTTATTTAGCACAAAAAGTAACATTTTTCTTTCCCTGGGTCTCTTATCCAAAATTTTCCATTTTGGTGAGCTTTCTGACACAGTTGACTGCTGCTGTCCAAAGGCATTCACCAAGTCGAAGAGAACAATGAGTGTGGGCAGGTAATAGACCATAGTAAGGATGTTTTGAATTTGTCTGTTTTTTATTGTCAACAAGAATACATGCAGTTTTTGTTTGTTTGTTTGTCATGAGACTAATATATGGTTTGAGTTAATGGTATTCTTTTACTCTTGCCCCTGTTTCATTCATACATTCAAATTTTAAAATTATTTTTATACATACTTGTGTATCATCACTTAAAACAAGGTATTTTAGAGTCTTAGATGAATGTAGGAACTTTGAAAATTAATGCAAATAGACATGAGAAGAGAGTTTAAGGCTGAGCTTTGGTACAAAATAATGTTTAGGAATTCATAAGACAAAGGACCAGCAAAGGAAACTGGGAGGTAATTGCTAACGATGGAGTGTCGTGCTAGAAATCAATTTGAAGAATATATTTAAAAGGACATGGATGGGCCATTTCAAATATTTCTTATAGGTCAAGACTGAGGATTAGCCTTTGGATTTATCAATAAAAATGTCATTATTGACCTCAGTTAAAGATCAGTTGGTGATGAGTTTGTGAGCAAAATTCTGATTGGAGTGGTGACAAGAAAAAACAGGAGAAATACTGGCAATTACAAATCTAGATACCACTTGAGAAATTTTGCTAGCAGGGAAAATAATTGGGCGATTAGAAGATTTGAGTTCAAAGCAAGTTGCTTTCGTGCTTTCTAAATTTTTTGGAGTCAAATTTGCATATTTGGATAATGGTAATGATTTAACAAAGAAGGAAACTGTTGATACAGAGAAAAGGTGAGATGATTGCAGGACCAATGTATTTTGAAAAATCCATGCATATCCATTGAGAGATGTGATGGTGGAACAAGGAAACTTCTCAATAAAATTTTTACTTCTAAAGTAGAAAAAAAAAAGTACACTTGGTGACAATAACATTAAGCTAGTGCCAGAATATCAATGTATATAGGGTCTCCAGAGAATGCATTTCAGTAAAACATAGTTAAAACTTCAAAACACTAATGTGCTATGCTATGGATCAAGGAATTTCTCTAGAGTATGAGAACTTGGCTTTTTTTCATTACATTAAAAAAATATCATACTGAAAGAATTGCTGAGCTTACATTATCCATGTAAATTAACCTATTTAAACAAATGAACAGTGAAATGTGATACATTCACATAGGAATATGATTTTTCTTTGGCTACCCTTGTCCCTAGAGTATTCAGTTATAGTATAAAGAGCCAGACCGATTCAATTTTTGAATATACTACTGGGAGTCTGCTGCTTAACCCATTTCTTTTCTGAGAAGAATTGCAGCAATGAGGGAAATGCAGGTGTTTGTTTAAAAATTAATTTTAATTTTGGTCACTCCAGTATGAATTAACTTTAATCCCCAATTCATTAACATGAACTTTCTCAATTTTTCCTCTAAGTCAAATGGAAAAAAATGATGTGTACTTCATTCCTCCAATGTTTGCCTTCATGGATTTTGATTTTATGCCTCCAGGATGGTACAAGAGATGCAAATAAAGTTATCCATTACAGATTTACTCGATGCATATTTGTTGACTGCAGCTCTACCTTAAGAAGAGATCTTACATTAAACTTTCAAAGTGTTAAGGCAGCTGCACATTAATGTATTTATATTTATTTAGTATCTCTGAACCTTTCAGAAGTCAGAATAAACAGAACTTCGAGTTCTTTATAGAATTAAGTGAACTCCATTTTCTTTTGCTTTCAACACAAAATATGCTATCATTTATGTAAAATCCAACCTTAGATGTCTATAATACCTGAATTTTCTCCTCAATTCTCTATGCTACTTTTCAAATCTGAATTATCTCCTACTATTTGGACCAATCAAGAACCTTTGTACTCTCTTCACCAATGTTCTTCTACAATGTTCTCAGAGACCTCTCTACAATCCACCTCGTCTTGCTATCTCTTTGTTTCTTTGTCTGTTTTTTTAAGACTGTGACTGTTAAATTCAAGTGTAAACTTGGCTACCTAAGATATGCTACTCTGCAGGCATTTCAGATATTCGATTTGCATCTACAATCAGTTGATCGAACCTACAGTCAACAAAGTTGATTACCCTCAGCAATGTGAGTAATCTCATTCAATCAGTTGGAGATCTTAAAAACCATATTTGACAGATTAAGACCTCAGAAGAATTAATGCCTCAGTTTCAACTTTGACTCTTGATAAATTTTCAGCCAGCTGGCTTCTCCTGGGGAATTCAGATTAAGAATGTCAACACCGCTTTTATCAGTTTCCAGCTTGCAGCCTGTCCTAATAAGCTGTCCTAATAAGTTCAGACTTGTCTTCCTGGATGTTAACAAATTCCTTATAAATTAATCATATATATATATAATACCTTGCTTATGTTTCTCTGGAGAACTCTAACTAATACAAAGACTTTTAATGTGTCCCAATCTCCTAAAGAATAAATAAATATCTGCTATAGGAGTTTCCTAAGCCTCAATTTCCTCAACAATACATAAAGATAATGAGAGTATATTAAAGTTCCTGGTACATAGTATGGGTCCAAGTCCAAATGTTAAGTATATTTTAAAATAACAAAATAATGTAGCAAATTTTGAGTTTTAATTTGAAGAGAAACAATGATAATGAGCTTTCAGTTACATGTTCCAGAGACATTTACAAGGGCGTCCTTGGCACTTCACAGAAGGTATACTCATAGAGAACACAAGTAGGCTAAGACTTGGCTTAGGGTATTACTTTCTCTCAGGCAGCAATTGAAGCTTTTGTTGTTGTACTCTAGCTCCAAACTAGCCTACCCAAAGTAACTTAGAGAAGAAAACTTTCTATTGTTCCCTGAGTGTCCTATCTGGGAGGCACATAACCTCCCCTCCCTTGAGCAACCTTGCAAAAACATCTCAATCTTGCAACTGTGTCCCAAGTTATCAGAACCTTGCATACCAAAGAAGTTGTGCAAATGCTAGCTAACCGCCACAATCCGTTTCTGTACATCCTGCTTGCTTGCAAACTGCGACAGCAACCCCCTATAAAAGGGAGCCATTTTAGAAGCTCGGGGCTGCAGTTCTCTCCTGCGTGAGGTGTGCTGCAGATGCCCACGGGCTTAGCTCAATAAAAGTAACTAAAGTCTTAAAGTCTGAGTATGGTCGATCTCCTGGGTTAGAACATTTGGAGGCCCCAGCGAGATTCACCGAAGGTCCCCCTTAATTGGGGTCGACCTCCTCAGACTAAGCGGGAAGTGCCTCCACTTCCTCGCCTTTGCTTTCGATTTGTGATTGGATTCGGACAAGGACTGTGGCCTCGAGGAATCTGGTAAGGGATTTTCCCTTTTGTGTTGGCTCCGGAGCATTTGTGGGGCTGTTGCAGGCGGGACGCCGCGGTACTGCACTCTCTGAATCAGGGTCGGGATGCCCTCTCCTGATTTTGGAAACCGTTAGGTTTCACTTTGGTACTTGGCTGTGTGAGTGAAAGTGAGACTAGTCTCCAGTGTTTTGTTTGTCTGTCTATTTACGTTCAGTGTTTCTTGGTGTTTTAATTGTTTCAACCCTAACAGGATGGGACAAGGAAAATCCACTCCGCGGACTCCTCTTGA
>JAQZBX010015275.1:0-37695 GCA_029593785.1 Cabassous unicinctus
CTTAACCACTGAGCCACATCAGCTTCTGTGAGTTGGTTTATTTGTTTGTTTTGCTTGTTGTTTGTTTTTGTTTTTTTTCAGGAGGCATTGGGAACCAAACCCAGGACCTCCCATGTGGAAGATGGGAGCTCAACTGCTTGAGCCACATTGCTCCCTCCCTATACTTTTGATGAAACTTTGAAGCCATCTAAAACTTCATTATAAATAAAGTTTATTATATGAGGAAAAAAGAAAATAAACTTTCTTAGACATGGTGAATCGAAGATAAATATACAAATAGAAAAACCTAGTATATTTGAATATCTTTATTCTATCCTTACTCGATAGAATATATTCAAATATCACTTGTTATCTGAAATCTCACTATCCAAATTGTAGATCAGAATAGATTCAGATAAATTTTTATACAAAAGTTGTTGCCTATTTGCCAAAAATTATGAACCAAATACATTTGAGTATATATACTCAATACTATAAAATACATTTGAGTATATATACATTTGAGTATATATACTCAAATGTATTTGGTTCAAAATACATGCACGCACACACACACAAATAATTCTTAGAGTGGATGTAATTGTCCCTTGGAGTATTTAGGCAGTTATTTCACTGTCTTCTTGCTTCTGGTACTATTTTTGAGCAGTCTGATGCCATTCTGATTTCTGGACATTTGTCTGCTTGTTTTCACTGGGGCTGTATTATTCAAAATATTTAATGCTAATTTTATTAATAGACAAATGCTGTAATCACAATGGCTTAACAAAATAAACTAATTTTTGCTCATATAAATCTGATGCAGTTCAATAGGAGCTCTTCTCCATCTGATGACCCAGGAATACAGGACCTTTCCATCTTCTAATGCTGCCATCTCATTATGTAGCTTTCAAGGTCACTTTGAGAGAAAAGGAAATTGAGGAAGTACACTGGTTCTTAATTACTTTGTCATAGAAGTGTCTTGACAATTCTGCTCATATAGTACATTGGCAAAAAGTACATTTCTAACCCAGGGTCTCTCAACCTTGGCCATATTGACATTTGGGGCCAGGTAATTTTTTTTGTTTGTTTTGGGGCTGTTCTGTGCATTGTAGGATATTTACAGCATCTCTGGTCTCTGCCTACTAGACACCACTAGCACATCCACTTGGGACAACCAAACATGTCTCTAAATATTGTCAAGGTCCTTGGGAGGCAAAATCATCCCTGGTTGAGTATCACTGTCTAACTTAACAAGGAAGTCTGAGAAATGTACAGAAACACCTGAAATGTTACATGGTTGCTAATGTGTCTCTGCCACACAAAGTTTTAAAGTACCTTTTTCACTTAGTTTTTCAATTTTCACAATGAAGTGTGTGGTAGATTTTTAAGGTGGCCCTTAATGAACCCCAGTTCCTAGTACTCATTCCCTTGTGTAATTCTCTTCCCTTGTAGGGACTAGCCTAATGACTTGTCTCTACCCAATAGAATATGGCAATGGTGATGGGATATCACTTCTATGATTAAGTTACAAATGAATGTGACTTCTGTTTTGTTAGCAAACTATATCACCTTCTTGATTTCTATGCTTTGATAAGGCAAGTTACCATCTTTGGAGAGGTCCGCAAGGCAAGAAGAAGCTGAGGAAGTCTAAGGAGAACCAGCAAGGAGTTGAGGTTCTCAGTCTGATAGCTCACAAGGGACTAAATTCAGCTAACAACGACTAAATTTGGAAGTTTATTTCTCAGAGGATAATAATTGTAGATTTTTCCCCAGTTGAGGCTTCAGATTAGACCCTAAATCTGGCCAACACCTTGATTGTTTAAGAACTCTGCAGACTTGTCAGAGATTCTGAAACAATGAACCTACTAGCTAAGCCATGTCTGGATTCGTGACCCACAGAAACTGAGAGATGATAAACTTAAACTCTTTTTAGTTGCTATATATTGTGGGAATTTGTTACATAGCAACAGGTAACTAATACAAAGTGCTTCATAATGGGTCTTTTAAAATTCATTTATTGGGCATTACTTGGGCCCCTTAAATCTACAAATTTGCCTTCAGTTCTTAAAATAAAAAATCTTTCATTGATAAATAACTCTCCTTTGTCTTCTTTGTTCTCCTTCTTGGAATTCCCTTTCTAATGTTAGACCTCTAGAGCTGTGCCTCTCATTTTCTTATCTTCTTGCTTCCATTTTCCTCCTTTGTCTTTATTCTACTTTCTGGGAGATTTTATCAATTACCTTCCAAACCTTCTGTTAAAATTTTAATTTCCATTATTATGTTTTTTTTAATTTTAAGAATGCGTTCTTTCTTATTCTTTTATGTTCTTTTTATAGCCTCCCTGTTTCATGGATGAACAATTTTCAATTATTTTTCAGAGGATAATAATTATAGACTTTTAAACTTTTGTTCTGTTCTTCTTCACTGTTTGATTTTTTCAGAGTACCTTTTATATTTCATTTATTTGTTTCTGAAGTTTATGTGGAGTCTTGTTTCAAATATTTGGTGATTCTTATCTCTCTATTCATATTTTAACAGGTTTATTAAGAGGCAAAATTGATGCACAGTTAAGTGCACATATTTAAAATTTACACTTTTTATGTTTTGATATGTATATTCCCATGGGGCCATCAGCATAGTCAAGAAAATGAACACATCCATCGTGACAAAATTTTCTTCATGCCCCTTTTCTATTTTTGTGCTTAAAAGTAAAATAGGAAAAAAAAACAAACCTGGAAGTTCTGGTGATTTGCTAAGGTTGGCTAAATAATGACTATCACCATGGAGTGACTGGGTAGTGATTGTATTCATTATGCATTGCTGCATAACAAATTACTCCAGAATTAGCAGCTGAAACCAACAAACATGTATCATCTCACAGGTTCTATCTGTTAGGAATTTCAGCATGGTTTAACTGGATGCCTCTGGCTCAGGGACTCTCATAAGGCTGTAATCAAGGAGCTGGCAGGGTCTTCAGGATATCTCAAAGCATAACTGGGGAAAGATCCATCTTCAAGCTTATTCACAAGTTAACAAACCTCACATCCTTCTGACTATTGGTAGGCGACATCTGCTTCTTGCCCCCTGAGCCCTCCTTAGGGTAGCTTACATGGCAGTTGGTCTTCCCCAAAGTGGGTCATTAAAAGAGTAACAGGGAAGCAGATGTGGCTCAAGTAGTTGGGCATCCGTCTACCATATGGAAGGACCCAGGTTCAATCCGCGGGACCTCCTGGTTAAACAAAAAGTAAATAAATAAAAAATAAAAAAGGCAAGCAGGCGAGCCAGGCCCACACGGACATGCGGTGAGTCACACAGCAAGGTGATGATGCAACAAAAGAGAGACGCAGGGGAGAGCCAAGGCGAGACGTGCCAGAAACCAGGAACTGAGGTGGCGCAAGAGACAGAGTACCTCTCTCCCACATCGGAAGTCCCTAGGATTGAATGCCAGTGAAGCCGGAGGAAAAAAATGAGAAGAGAAGGCAAGAAACAGACACAGAAAATCACTCAGTGAAAGGACACAGACAGCTGGGGTGGGGGTGGGGGGGACTCAAAGAACTGTACACCAAAAAGAAAAATAAAGTCAATTAAAAAAAAGAGTAACAGGGCACCCATGAGTGAAGCCAGAGTTTTTAATAACTAATCTCAGAAGTGATATCTCATCACTTCTGCTATATTCCATTCATTAGAAGTGAATAACTAAATCCAGACCACACTCAAGGAAAAAGGATTACATAAGTGTGTGAATATCAGGAGGCAGGGATTGCTGAAGGCCACCTTAGTGGCTGCCTACCACAGAGATGCAGCCATTTTCTTACAGACCCCCAAATGACAGCACCCATAGGTCTTTTCTCTTGTGCTGGTCAGAGACATCAGACAATAACCTCCTGCCTGGGTGTTTAACCCTGGCCCTCAGTGAAAGAAGAGCAGGGGAAAAAGAGAAGTCATAGAGATAGAAAGTAGGGGCTCTGATTCTTTCTGTTCAATATGAAGACTACCTCTATTTAGTATATCTTTGTAGTTTTCGAAGGTATCTAAGCAGTAAAATAGTCTGATCAAAATTCTGTTTCAGAATGATTACTTGGACAGTGGCACAGATTGAATAAGAAATACTTAGAGATATTGGACCATTTCAGGAGTTACTGAAATAGAATGGTGGCAATGAGAATAAAAGATTGGAAGAATTGTCTAATCAGAGGAGCAACTGATTGTCATGGCAACAAAAAGATTTTGTGTTTGGGAATATAAGAGACCATGTCTTTTCCTTTCTTTCTACTTCTAGGTGACTCAATTGTTGCTTGCTAAAGAACAGAATAGTATAGCATTTTAGGCTTGAGGCTAAACTATATCAATATCAATATCCCACCAGTGTTTTATTCCAAAGGTTCTCAACTACGATGTGTTGACATGCTGACCTTCTCCACCAGTTGTAAGGTATAATATATTTACATTGTACTAACAATAGCTAGACACCAAAGTTGAACATTTCTTTTAAAATACCCTATGCTAGACTTGCAGTATACCTATAATAACACTCACTGTCTTCCACTAAAATGTTTCTTGAATGGTATTCAATTGAATAAAGCCACAGCCTGCATACAAAAAAATGGGGCATAACCCATAATCTATATTAAAGTGGTAATCTGAAGTAATCAGCAAGTGACTACAGGGGGCTTTTATACTTAAAAATTACTTCCAGTGGGAAAAATAAGGTTACTAATTTAAACAGCATAAACTACACAAATAGTAACAGTTAAAACAAAAGTGAAAAAAATTGTAATTCAAGAAATGTGTTTACACCCTTGCTGCTTCTCTCCTTTTATCCACATATCTAGAGGTTCTACAAGATGCCAGGGCAGATGAGATTGCATTAAAATGAACATACTTGAAATTCCTTAATCTTGTTTTGAATCCCAGAATTTCTTCCTTGGATTTTGGACACCTCTTTGGACACATCTGCCCTGCCTAAAAGCACTCCCCCGCTAACCAACTGCCCCAGCCCATCTTCAGCATTGTACCCCTGAAACATGGCAACTCTTGGTCTTGACCTTACAGTAGCAGACCATGTTCTTACGGCTTTTTGTGTTCATTCTTGGCATTCTCAACCCCTTAAGTCATAATTTTTATACAATATGCTCTATTTTCCAAGTCAAAAGTATCTACTCTCCTCTGGGATCAAAATTAAATGAGAAGCCATAACCTGGATAAAGCAAGTCCATCTGACAATACTGGCCAAATGAGCCACCTTTTACCTCTTCCCTGGACCCTGTGGCCTTGTACAAGTATCATCTATCGGGGATACTTATGCACCTTAGATATGGAAATCACCTTTGGGGAGCCAGGAGTTTGACCAAGCCAGTAAAAGTATTATCATCATGTCTGATTATATGTTACTGGGTTAACTCTGAAAATGTTTGTACCAACAGTTTTAAAAACAAATTCTATTAAAAATTTTATATTCACACTTATTAAGATTTTAAGAGTCACGGGCACGTAAATATTTCTTGCCAATTTAGTCTTTGGGCTCTTTGAACAGTGATTCTTTTTCTTTTTTCTTTTTTTTTTTTCAGAAACAGCCAAAACAATTTGTCTCACTACTAAAGCAAAATCTTATTTCTGGGGTTCTTTCTGCTCATGAACTTTTCTCCAAAACACATTTCTCCTCTCCTGAGATATTGAAAATCTTCTTTGGAATCCTCTCTCTCTCTTTCATATCTTGAGACAATCTTATATACCAAGGATCTCTTATGTCTGTCTCAACAGTGTTCACATGGGACTAATATAAAAGGTTGATGCTTTATCTGCTTAATTCTAATCAATAAAGAAATGATCCTTGAGTGAGCATCATACTGTTCATGCATTCTTGAGAGAACTCTTGTTTCTTTTAATATAGGCCATTCCATGTATGAACAACTCAGCAAACTGACTTCATTTAAGGCTTTATATACCAGCCAATGTTAGTTAGATTTTTTTTCTCAATTTTGCTCACTTTTTAATTCATACTCTCACCCCTTCTCTTTACACCCTAATTTCTTGAAAAAGTAATTGTCTTTCACAGTTTCAGTCTCTTCATTATAATTCCACTCTTAGCACATTATTAAATGGAGTCTGTGGTGGTGTGGAGCTATGTACCCCAGAAAAAACATGTTCTTAAATTTAACCTATTCTTGTGAGTGTGAGCCCATTATAAGTAGCACCTTTTGATGAGGTTACTTCAGTTAAGGGCCACCTTAATCAGGATGGGTCTTAATCCTATTACTGTAGTCCTTTATAAACAGAATGAAATTCAGACAGATAGAAATTTACAGGAAGCAAGACACTGAACAAGAACGGAAACTGGAAAAGAAGGAGAGGCCACGAGAGGCCATATTAAGTCTGCTATATGCATATACAGTTAGCTGCTGCAACTCCTAAAATAATTTTACAAGAAATTTGATAGGTGGAAATTATATTGCATCTGAGCAAGTATACGTTCCACAGTGAAATTCTATTAGGGGGAAGGATAATCTTGCACAGATAGGAAAGACCCTGTTTTCAGAAAAGCATGAGGATGATGTACTGTTGTCAAAGATATGTTTAGGAAAAAAAATTCCCTCACATTCCAGCATAACCACATTAGATAAGAGTCTACCAGAGACTGGGAATCAGGCTAAGCACTATGGTTGACAATTTCTTAGTTCTTAATCTCTCTGTATCATTGAATTTTAACCACACCCTTTCTGAAATTCCTTGCCTTCTGAGATGTTTTTCTTCCTAGTTTCTCCTTCATCTGTCTTCATGCCATCTCTGAATTTTCTTCCCCTCTAACTACAGGGATTGTCCTAACGTTTTCTCTTCTTGCTCCCACTTTCTTCCTTGTAATGACATGGATTTAATTATAACTTTCTCTATGAACATTTTATTATATCCTTACACTGGTTCTCACTTGCAGCTCCTTCTTGGACATCTTAGTGACACCAAAAATGCAGTTTATCTAAAACTGAATTAATTTTGTTTCATTCATCATTGATTAAATGAATATCTATGGATCAACTACCCTATGCTCAGCTCTGTATCAGATCCTGAGACTACAAAGCAGATTCTTGCCTTCAAAAGACTTAGAATCTAATGGCTCCTTCTAAAACGTAATTCCCTTTCTTGTTTCCTATTTTGGTAAAGTCACTATCAACCTCTGAATTGCCTATGCTCAATGTGCCTGGCTTTTATTATTTTTAGTAGTAGTAGGCATAGTTTTACTCTTCTCACTCTCTTGGTTTTTGCATCCAAATAGCTGCCCAAAGCTCGTTTTGTTTTGCTTTATTTTTGTTGTTTTGTTTTTCAGTTTCAGCCTGGTCTTCATCTCTGTTGTTGACTCTCTATTCAGTTTTACCATCCCTCACCTGTACTTTTGGAATAGCCTTCTAATTACCTTACTACCTCCAAATCTCTCTACTTTTGATTCATCTTATCAACTATTGCCCGATCAATCTTACTAAAGAAGGACTCTTGGATTCACCCTCACCCTTCCAGGCTTAGCACAAGTGCAGCTCAATTATGGAAATTATTTAGAACATTTAACAACTGAATGACATGAGCCCTAACCAGTCAGAAAAAGTGCCAGATAATTCTAACTAATCAAAATTAATGCCAGACGTAAGCAACCAAATACAAGTATACCAGTGCTTTCCAACATTCCAGCATCTACTCACTCCTACTCCAAAATCAGATATGATCTTGAGGCAGAGATTCCAAGGTGTTCACCCAAACCTTTATTGTATTTCTCCTGGGCACACAAAAGACAACATTTCCAGCTCTATTAGTTCTCACCAATGAATTATGTAGGAACCTTCTGAACTGCAGTAGTTAAGTGTATATGTCTCACTCTTGGTTACCCTCAACTGTGGACATGACATGGAGGTCCTGGCAGGAAGGGGAGTCTGGAGCCACAAAATGAAAAAACCTAGGTCCCTGAATAATCACATGGTAGGGCACATATAAAGGAACAACCACATTGGGCTGCGGGGGAACAGGAATAAATGTTTATTGTGTTAAGCCACTGAATAATCCATGATTTATTTGTTTCTGGAGCTAACATTGCCTTACTATATCATTCTCCCTTTTGTTTTCTTAGTACCCTCTATCTTTCTCCAATGGAGAAGCATTTAGCATATAGTTTATATACTTTTAAATTTTGTATCTATCTTTGCCTTTAAACTCAAACTCCTTGAGCAATAATATTCTCTTTTATATCCAGAAACTAGCATATTTGCTTGAAGTTAAATACTCTTTGAGAACATGCTTTTTAAATATTGCTTTGATGAGTGAATCCTGTTTTTTAAAATATTTTTCAACAGCTCTAAAATTCCGATGGTTCCACATGGCTTAAAAAATAAAGCTCAATTCTTACTCTGGTTTTTAAGGGTCATCATTATTTTGTCCCTTCATAATTTACCTCATCCCTTCATTTCTTCCTCTTTAGTTCCTTTATTTTCTGATTACTGTTTTCAGTAAATTCCCATAATCTTCTGCTTAAATTTTTTTGTGTATACTGTTCCCTTCACATAGAATGATTTTTTTTTTTCATCTTTGAATGTTCACATTCTATTTCTACTTTAAGGCCTAGCTTATATGCCTTACTATCAATTAAACATTTCCTAATTCCTTACAGCAATATGTTTTCTTTCTCTTCTAGAACTCTTGTAGCCCTTTACCTTCCTTATAGTGTTTATCATTATTTTCACTTAGTATTATTTATTAACAGCATTTATTGCACATTTTAAAAAATTTCAATAACTTATTTTCAAGTATAGGGTCTTTTTCTAAATAAAACAAGAAATATAATTGCTATCTCCTTATAGTTCAGCAGTCTTGAAGGGAAAATTTGTTTATAAGAAAGCACTAAAGTACTGAGGGAAGTTCCACCTGCTATTTTTGTTGATTCTGACAGAATAGCTCAGCATGTTCTATCAAAGAAAACCACCATAGGCCCATATTCAGTTAGATTTTTTTTTTTTTTTTTTTTCACAAAGTAAAGGTGGCTACAGAATCTTGACTTTAAGAAATAGCCTGGTACAATCTTTATACAATTATAGTAGAATAACAATTATGCACCTTGCTATAAACATATTCCATATACTTAAAAGAAATACAATAAAACAGCAAAAATTTGATTTTATTGCAATTGATTCAGATGGTTAATAAAGGAATAATAATATATTAGATAG
Source organism: Cabassous unicinctus (assembly GCA_029593785.1). Taxonomy (NCBI): domain Eukaryota; kingdom Metazoa; phylum Chordata; class Mammalia; order Cingulata; family Chlamyphoridae; genus Cabassous; species Cabassous unicinctus. The sequence continues at coordinate 9,180 of JAQZBX010015275.1, forward strand.
GATAAAAGACAATTAATATAATTTTTTGACTAGCTCATTGGTTAAACTCTTCCTGCTTCTTAACTTCACTTCAGTGCCCCTCTCAATATTGAATAGTACAACACAATATACTTTTATTTGAAGAACCCATTCAGATTGCTTACATTCCTTGGAATTGATTTTGCAGCATCTAAAGCTGAGGTAGGAGTTTGTTCTGCATACACACAGAAAAACCCTAAATTGATTAAAATGAATCAGGTCAGTGTAGATCAATTTAGGCCATGGTGACCCATGAAGAGATGCAAATTAGGATTCTCCTACTGAGACCAAAAATAGATTTCATCAGATCTTCTCTAAGCAGATTTTGAAAATGTATCTTAAAAGGGACAGTCATGAAATTCCAAGATTCTTTTAGTAATATAAATAAGAGAAAATGGAAGAAAGGGCAGCAGATAAAAAGATATTTTAACAAAGCAATTTTCCAGTACATAGCCTAAAGACACCATTGGAAGGACAAACAAAAGAGCAAACTATAAATGACTTTATTTCAGATGCATTGGTCATTCATAATTTTTCCTGCATTTTCTTCCTTTGTAAATCTCATTAGTGTTAAAGTGCTGCGTTCAGTGCCAAATACAATATGAAAGCACTAAACATGAAGGTATACATACACTCTTTTCAATGTGTGAGCTGCTTAACAGAAAGCTTTTGAGTTAAGCACCTGAAAAAAAGAGCTAATTCAGAAAGCAACTGCATCAAAAACTGGAGCTGGGTTTATTTGAGGGTCATATTGCTATCACATAGGGATTGCATCACTGATATCATGAAGATCATTGCAGAGGCTTTCAACAATTTCTTCTTAGAAAATGTGAAAAATGACTTTACAACTTCTTTTGGTCCATTCATCTGCAGGACAGTGAGTTGTTTCCTCATAATCTGTTACCAGAGAGGAATGAATTCCCCATTCTGAGAATCTCAGTTACAACAACATACCTGACTTTAAATCTTTCCTGTATACCAGCGGTTCTTAATCTTTTTGGTTGTATGGACCCCTTTGTCAGTCAGATAAAAACCACAGACCCTTACTAAGTCCACACTATACTGTGTATTATTTAATAAATATATCACACCCGCACCAACATGTCCCCCTCAAGAATAATGTTTTTTTTTTTTTTCAATTTCAAATCAAGCTCAGGGACCCCTTGTTAAGAACCTCTGTGTAGAGCTTTAAACTATTACGTTGCTCATTCAGGGAACATTCATGGACTGCCATGTTTTCAGTTTGTATGGAACTAGGGATTACCCAGTGCAAGAATCAGCCCTGGCTCTGTCACTCATTAGCTGGGCACCACATGATCTTAAAATTTCTTAATCTGAGTCTCCATCCAAGCCTTTATTTCCTCATGCGTCCTCATTTGAGTTATTGTTATTCATCTTAGTCTGCCTGCTCATTTCTCATACTATTTCACTTTATAACAACCAAGGCTCAGTTTTCATTCCATTAGCCAATAAATAAAGGGCAAATTTACAAAACATGAGCACCTTTAGAACCTGTACTTAAAAACAAAAAAGTAATAATAAAGGATATTATACACTACTTCTGAGAACTAATGGCAGTGTTTACAGCATGAGCTTATTTCTTCTTCAGGGGCCCTGACAAAGATAAAGAATTCCTAATCACATGAGAAGATTCTCAATAGATTCCCACACAGAACTGAATAGTTTTAATTCCATTAAGCTTAGTTATCAGTTTTAATTCTTTTCCTGAACCCCATCTATATTTAACCACAATTATAATGACAACTTGATTATCTCTACCCACAGGAGACTAATGCTACAAAAAATACAAAAGAGCAAATCATTTGAAATCATGTAAATATAATTAATATTATAGGTGATTTTAGATGCATGAACATTTTCTCCAAAGGAAATTTCCAAAATTTATTAGGAACATTCTAAAACTAATTAGAAACAAGGCTTTTGGTTCTAGCTGATATGGTTTAAGCTCAATACATATGTTTCTCCTTCAGGTTACAATTAGAACTATGAATAAAATATAAAAAGGCAACTACCTGAGGATTCTGAAAAGTAAACAAAAGCTTATGGGTTGTGGAGGACATCAAAAGTAGAAGACCAGTTCTTTGGGCTTGTCCTGGACAACTAACAAAACAATGATGATGGACCAGTCCCATCCCCCAAACAAGGGGCATCTTCAACTGCAAACAAAACAATTCCTTTCCTCTGCCCCATAATATCTACATCCCTTCTCAGTCTGAAATGGACTGAGTGGACATCATCTCAAATCCCTCATGACTGAGGAATGAACAAAAATAAGGAAGGAGTGTAACCACGGACAAAAGAAGATTCATTGTTATTATAGTTATTATCTAATATTAACAGAGTAACCTGTAACATTGATACATCTTTAAAAATTGGAAAAGGGACCTTTATAGGAGTGATTCATTATGAGAAGAGGTACCAGTCATAGCTGTGTAGCAAGTTAAAATTTGGCAGTTAAAATTCCAAGAGAAAACTCAGTTTTCTGGCCTCGGGAATCAGGAAAAGGGACTCTTGCAAGCCAGAAAGGATTGGGTAAAACCCAGAGAAGATGTAAACTTCATTTAACTCTGTATATGAATCCACAAAATTCCCGTGCTCATGCCTGCACTGCCTTTGTGCAAAACAGACCCAAAGCAGCACAACAAAGGTATTGAGATTGGAAGTAATATTTAAACTGGCTCAAGCTTCACACCAACCTCTAAGTATCTTATACACAGGAAAGACTCTAAGCAGGATTGCAAGGGCTTTGAACACTAAAGTGTGAGTAATACCACTACCCACAGAATGCAAGACAGAACTTGTGAATTGAACCTAACTGGGTTGATTATCTGCTAAAACATACAACAACAACAAAAAATAAATTCCACACATGGCATCATATTTTAAATATCCAAGATACAATAAAAAATGACTAACATATTTTTTAAAAATGTTACCAACTTTCAATGAAAAAGGCAATCAAGATACACTAACCCTGAGATAATCCAGATGTTGGAATCATCATACAAAGATTTTAAAACAGCTAGCATTAACTATAATATTTGAGATAAACATAAATATACTTGAAATATAGGAAAAGATAGATCTCAATAAAGAATAGAAACTGTTAAAAATGAGAACTTTAGAACTGAAAATGTATTGGAAATAATAAATTCACTGGATGGACTAATAGAATAGTTGTAACAAAGGAGCAGCCAAGAAACTTGAACATAGAACAATAGATATTATCCAACCTGAAGAACACAGAAAAAATGATTGAATTTTGGTCCAATTTGGTCACCCTCAGGAACAAACTTACAGAACAATAACAAAAGGTCTGACATCTGCATCATTAGAATTCTAGAATAGGAGATAGGTATTGGTACAGAAAAACATTTGAAAAACTAATGACCAAGATGTTACCAAATTTGATGAAAAACATCCAGCTGAAAACTCAAGAAATTCAGAAAACTCTAAGTATGAAAAATTCTAAAAAACCTACACCCAGATACATCCTAATCAAAGTGCTGACAAGCAAAGATAAAAGAGAAAATCTTGGGAGGAACTAGAGAAAAATAACACATTACATACTGTAAAATAACTATTCAAATTATGGCAGATTTCTCATTGGAAACTATGGAAACAAAAATACAATGGGATAATATCTTTAAAGGGCCAAAGAAAAAAAACTGTCAACCCAGAATTCTATATCCCACCAAAATATTCTCAAGAATGAAGAAAAATAATGGCATTGTCTGATGAAGGAAAACTAAGAGAATTCATGGCCAGTAGGAGGTCTCTAAATTAAATACACAGGAGTATCATCAGAGAGAAGGGAAACGATACTAGACAGAAATAGTAGAACTTCAGGAATGAAGGAAGAGAACACAAGTGGTAAATATATTAGTAAATAAAAAAGACTATTTTACTTCTTTTAAGTTAAACTATGCATGATTTTCAAAAGCAAATATGTGTGTATATATATATATGGTTGACTGGCACTGTTTATATAGGTACATGTAATACATTTGAAAATCACTGTGGCAGTTTGAAATTATTTTATGAATCATAAAAAGAGAAATATTATGTTTTTAAACTAATCTATTCCTCTGGGTGTGATATCCTTTGATTGCATTAAATTCAGTTGAGGGACCTTTGATTACATTACTTGATAAGATCACTTTAGGGCTTTTGATTGGACTACATCAGTGAGTCACGACTCAGGTTGCGTATCTGCCCCCTTCCTGGGTCTGATATAAATGGAAACACAAAGAGGGACTCACTCAGACAGACACAGGGAAAAAGGGAACTGCCATGTTTGATTCTGCCATGTGAGAGAAAAGACTCCTGTTTTGCCCACAGCTGAACTGCAAGGAGAGAAGCCCTAAGAGACAAGCCCAATGGCAAAGAGAGAGGACTACAAGATCACCAAAGCATGAAGTCCCTAGAGGGTGGGCCCATGGAGCAGCTCAAGAGGAGATGGTGAGTCTGGAGGGGAAGAATGAAACCTCAGCAGAGTTTGGTGGCCATCTTGCTTCCCCACATGGCAACAATGTAGGATCAAAAGTAGCTGAATTTGATGAGAATGCATTTCTGCTGATGCCTCAATTTGAACATTTCATGGCCTTAGAACTGTAAGTTTTTACCCCAAATAAATCCCCACTATAAAAGCCAACAAATTTCTGGTACTTGGCATCAGCAGCTCTTTGGAAAACTAAAACAATCATAAAACAAAGAGGGGGAAGGATAATGGGAACTCTATGGTTGTAGAGCTTTTAGATTAAATGGTCCCTCAAAGAATACTGTAAATAATTAGGTATATATATTAGATTCACTGGAGCAACATCTGAAAATATAGTATAAAGAAATATAGCCAAAAAGCCAATAGACTATTAAAACAAAAATTAAATAAATATTCAAAGAATCAAAAAAGGCCAGGAAAGGAAAAACAGACGAAAAATATGGAAGAGAGAAACAAAAAATAAACAAAGTTGTAAACCTAAACCAACCATATAAATAATTGTATTACATATAAATGGTCTAAATGTACTAATTAAAAGATAGATATGGTCAGATTTAATAAAAATCCAGATAAAATTATATGCTGTCTACAGAAACCCACCTTAAATATGAAGGCAAAGATAGGTTGAAAGTAAAAAGGTAGAACAATGTATGCATGCAAATGATAAAAGCTGGAGTGGCTCTTTCAATGTCAGTCATTGTAGAAGTCAGAATAAGGAATATTACCAGGGCTCAAAAGAAGAACATTTAAAAATGGGAAAAAAAATTAATTCACTAAGAATACAAAACAATCTTAAACGTGTGAACCTAAAACCATTTTTCAAAATATATGAAGCAAAAATTAGTGGAACTTATAAAAGAAATGGAAAAATCCATAATTATTCTTGGAGATTAACACTTTCCTCACTAACTCAAAGAACAGGTAGACAGAAAATCAAAAAGGATATAGAAGCCTGAAACAACACCATCAACCAACTTTAAGTAATTAAAATTTATAGAAAATTCCAACTATCAACAGCAGAATACAAATTATTTCTAAGTACACATGGAACATTTCACCAAGATAGATAAAATTCTTAGCCATAAATCAAATAATAACAAATTTAAAAGAATAGAAATCATACAAAATATATTTTAGGACCATCAAAAACAAACTACAAAGTAAAGACAGAATAATATCTGGGAAATCTCTAAATGATTGGAATTAAACTATCCTTCAACTAACTCATGGGTCAAAAAGAAATGAGAAAATATTTTAAGTATTTTAAAATTGAAAGAAAATGAAAGCACAACCAAACAAAATTTGTGGGATGGAATTAAAAGCAGTGTTTACAAGGAAATATGTAAGATTAAATGCTTATATTAGAAAATTAAAAAGTCTCAAGCCAGTAATCTAAGCTTCCATTTTAAGAAACTGATAAAAGACATAAAAAAGACATTAAAAGGATAATAAGAAAATATCACAATTTTACATACATAAATTCAACAATTGATGAATTCTTTGAAAGATACAAATGACTACAGCTCATTCAAGAAGAAATAGATATAAAATGACTAGATTAATATATATTAAAGTAATTGAACACCTAATTTTACTCCTTCCAAGAAAGAAAGGTCCTACCCCAGATGGATGCACTGATTAATTCTCCCAAACCTTTAATGAAGAAGTGATGCCAATTTTACAGAAACTATTCATGAAAGTAAAATTTCCCAATTCATCATGAATTACCAGCATTACCCTGATACTAAAACCTAAAAAAAAGAGATGTTACAAGAAAAGAAAACTAGTGACCAATATTTCTCATGGACTTACGCATAAAAATTCCAAGAAAATAATAGCAAATCAAAACTAGTAATACATAAAAAGAATAATATCACAGAAATGCAAGACTGTCCCAGCATCCAAAAATCAATCAATATAATTCACCTATCAACAAAAGAAGGAAACTATATGATTATTTCAATAAATAAAGATAAAGCATTTAACAGAATTCAATATTTATTTATGATAAAAAAACAACAACTCTGAAAACTGGGAATAGAAGGGAACTTCTTTAACCTGATAAAGGACAACTATTAAAAAAAAAATAGTTTACATTTTTCATATTGGTGAAAGCTGAATGTTTTGCCCCTAAGATCAGGAATAAAACAAGGATGTTTGCTCTCACAGTTCTATTCAACATTGTACAAAATAAACAAACAAACAAAAAGTCTCTATTTACAGCTAGTGTAATTGTATTTGTTATAAATCCAATGGAATCTACAAAAGAGCCGACAGAACTAATAATAGAGTATAGCAAAATTACATGATAAAAGTCAATATACAAAAATCAACTGTGGGAAGTGGATGTGGCTCAAGTGGTTGAGTGCCTGCTTCCCACATGGGAAGTCCTAGGTTCGGTTCCCGATGCCTCCTAAAAAAAAAACAAAAAACAAATAACAAAAAAAACCAAGCAAACTAAAAACAACTCAGGGGAGCCAATGTGTCTCAGTGGTTGAGTGCCAGCTTCCCACATACGAGGTCCCGGGTTCAATCCCTGGCCCCAGGTACCTCAAAAAAAAAAAAAAAATCAATTGTGGAGAGTGACATCAGCAAGTTGGTAGAATTAGAAACTCTTAGGTTCTGCCTTGCTCCTCTGCCCACTTTCCCTCCACCCCATTGCAACATTGAAAACCCAGCAGAAACTGGCAGAACCAGTTTTCTCAGAGCTCTGAAAAACAGTTAAAGGATTTCAATAGCTGGATGAGCACTGAATCAAGAAAAAGGCAACTTAAAAATTGTAGGAAAAGTTCATGGGGCCCTCACTGGTCCTCTACCAACCCTTTCCTTGCTTGGTGTGTGGGTTGGTCTGGTCCCAGGTTATGGAGAGAGCAGAGCAATCCTTAGGTGCATATTGGATGCATGCATGTATATAATAATCCAAGGACAAGATGCATGCTTGGGACAGACCTGAAAGGACCTATACTTTTGCCTCAGGTGGTTCTTTAGGCTGACTCTAAGGCTGGTTAGGTGATGATGGAGAGCACAAGCAGAGAGCCAATCTACAAACACTGGGAAAGGTGTTTGAGTTTTTAAATTGTTGCTGTAGTTACCTCCTGGCATTCAAGGTAATCATTGTCAAAACACTAGCTGAACAAAAGCTTAAGGGAACAGAGGCCAGTAAATACATACATTAAGGATACAGTCTTTGTATAAAGAGTTTGGAAAAATCACTAAACAAATGGACTACTATAAACTTAAGAATAAGAATTGTTTTTTTCCAAAGAAACCCTGGAAAGGGGAAAGAACCTGATTTTCAGAGTTGACAAATTAGGATACATAAATCTCCAGATTTAAACAAAAATTCACAAGGCATAAGAAGAATCAGGAAAAGAGGGCCTATTAAAAAGAACAAAATTAAGTGACAGAAACTATCAATGAGGAATAGCAGACATTGGATATACACAGAAAAAAAAAAAAAACACTTTTTAAAAATGGTCATAAAAATGCTCAAAGAGTTAAAGGAAAACATGGACAAAAAACTAATAGAAATTAAAAAAAAAAAACAATATATGAATAAAATGAAAACATTCTTTGCAGAAATGGAAAAGCTAATTAGAAAATTCATATTGAAGGGCAAAGGGCCTTAAATAGCTAAAACCATCTTGAAAAAAAAAGAACAAATTTGCAGGATGTGACAGGTTGAATTATGTACCCCAAAATACATATGTTGTTAATCTTAATCCACATTTTGTGGCTATGAATCCATTATAAATAAGACTCTTTGAAGATGTCAGTTTTAGTTAAGGTATGGCTAGCAGAAGCAAGGTGGACCTTAATTCAGATTACTGTAGACTTTATAAAGAGAAACCAGGAGTTACAGAACATAGAAAAGAGAGGCATCACCATGCTATAAGAGGCAGAAATACAAGCCAAGGAATCCCAAAGATTTCTGTCAGCTAGCACCAGATTGTACAGACTAGGGAAGAAAACAAGTCTTGCTGATATCTTGATTTGGGACTTCTTCTAGCCTCAAAACTGTGAGCAAAACATTTGCATGAGCCAAACAATACCATTCTGTGGTATTTGTCATAACAGCCTGGCAAACTAAGACAATTTTTGGTACTGGCAAGTGGGGTGTTGCTATTACAAATACCTACAAATGTGGAAGATGCTTTGATATTTGGTAATCGTTAGAGGCTGGAAAATTTTTGAAGTACTTGATAGAAAATGTCTCTCTTGCCTTAATGAGACTTTGGTAGAAATATGGACATTAAGGGTACATAGAGGGAGGCCTTAGAGGAAATAATGAATGTGTTATTGGAAACTGGAAAAGAGGTTACACTTGTAATAAAGTGTCAGAGAACTTGGGAAAAGGGTGTTCTGATGTCCAAAGGAGAAATTATAAGCTATGAACTTAGATATTTAGCTGAGGAGATTTCCAATCTAAGTATGGAAGTGAGGCATGATTTCTCTTTGCTAGAAGAAAGGGATAAACTGAGAACTGAACTCTTATGTACAAAGGAACCAGAAATTGATAACTTGTAAAATTCTCAGCATATCCAGAGACTAGGGCCAGAACAGCTCATTCAGGGTCCTCCCTGAGCTCCCAGGAGGTGGGCCCCCAGAGAATGGAGCTCCACTCAAAGAAACAGCTAAACCATCCTTTGATAAGGAAATCAGGCATACACAGAAGCACTGCCAGCCTGGACTGAAAGGGACAGAGAAGGGAAAAACTGAAGGAAGAATGACTTCAAGGGCAGAAGCATGGAAGAGATCTCCCAGCAAAGAGAAAGGGTCCACCCAGAATTATGGAATGTCCCTGGCATTTGGAGGGGACAATCTTTCTGCTCCAGGGAGAGTTCATCCACCACCCCCAATGCTTGGATAAGGTGGGATCTATGCCCTGGTATTCTGGAAGAGTTTGACCACTGCCCCAAAGCTTGGAAAAGTTGAGGCTTACACCTTAGTTTTTGGGAAAAGCAAGACTGCCATCTAGTGATTAGAGAGCATGCTCTAGTGCTTAGAAAGGGTTGGGGTGCCACTTCAGCATGACTGGAGGACAAAGCATTGTTCCAGATAAGATCCTCAGACCTTGAAATCTAACAGAATTTGTCCTGTTGGATTTTCGATTTGCTTGGAACCCATGACCCCAGTTTTCCATCCAATTTCTCCCTTGTGTATTGGGAATGTCTAGCTTCTGTCTGTCTTACCAGGGCATTTTGGAGGCAAATAGCTTGTGTTCTAGGTTTCATGTGTCCATAGATGGAGAGGAATTTTGCACCCAAATGGACCACACACACTTATAACTAATTTTGATGAGATTTTGTACTTAGAGAGCTTACTGAAATGACTTCAGGCTTTTGGAGTATTGGCCTAGAATTAATGTATTCTGCATTTGGAAAGAACATACATTTTGGGGATCCAGAGGACATTCTGTGTAGGTTGAATTATGTACCACAAGACTCACATGTTCCTAATCTTAATCCATGTCAGAGAGAGGACTCACACTTCTCATTTTCAAAACTTATTACAAAGCTACAGTAATCAAAACATTATGGTACTGGGACAAGGACAGATATATAGACCAACGAATAGAATTGAGCGTTCAGATGTAAACACAGACATCTATGGCCAATTGATATTTTAAAAGAGTGCATGTCTACTCAATGGGGAAAGAATAGTCTCATCATCAACAAGCGGTGCTGGTGAAACTGGATATCCATGTGCAAAATAATGAAAGTGGACCCCTACTTCACACCATATACAAAATTTAACCAAAAATTTATAATGACATAAATATAAGAGCTAAAATTATAAAACTGCTAGAAGAAAATATAGGGAAATATCTAAAGGACCTTGCATTAGGCAATGGAGCCTTGAATTTTACACCAAAAGCATGAGCAACAAAAGAAAGAGTAGATGAATTGAATGTTGTCAAAATTTAAACTTTTATGCATCAAAGGACATTATCAAGAATCTGAAAATACAACCAACAGAATTGGAATAAATATGAGGAAGCCACATTTTTGATGATGGCTTAATATCCAGTATTTTTGATATCATGCAACCAACAGAATTGGAGTAAATATGAGGAAGCCACATTTTTGATGATGGCTTAATATCCAGAATTTTTTACATCATGCAATCATAATCAAAATTTCAGAAGGATTTTATATAGTCATTGATACTTTGATTATAAAATTTGCATAGACAGGAAAAGGAACTGAAAATGAAACAAAATAATTTTGAAAAAGAACAATTTTAAAAGACTCACACTCACACTCCCTGGTTCAAGACTTATTATTAAGCTATTGTAAATGAGAGAGTACGGTATTGGCATCAAGATAGACAAATAGATCAATTGAACATAAAACGAATCCAGAAAACTTACTGGTATTCTACTATGGACTTGTTGTGATTCTAGCAATGGAAGAAACTATATCATTCATGTGGAGGCAGTGCTACTGGAGGTTCTGAGGGCAGGGAGAGGGAAATACAGGTGAAATGTGGGGGCATTTTGGGGATCTGTGAATTTTCCTGAATAGCATTGCAATGACAGATATGGTCCATTGCATGTCTTGCCATAACCTGCAGAATTGTGTGGGAGAGAGTGTAAAGTACAATGTGAATTATACTCCATGCTTAGTGGCAATGCTCTAAAATGTTTTCATCAATTGTAGTGAATGTGTCACACTAATGAAGGATGTTGTTACTGTGGGAAAACTTGGGAGGTGTGGGAAGCTGGGCATATGGGAATCCTCTATATTTTTGTGTAACATTTATGTAATATAAATACCTTTAAAAAATAAAAATAAAAAATATATTAAAAAAAAAAGAATTCAGAAATACACTCACACACATATAGTCAATTGTACTTTGACAAAGTTGCAAATGTAATTAAAATGGATAAAGGATAGTCTCTTTAACAAATGGTGTCGGGATAATTGGACTTCCATATGCAAAAAAAATCAATCAATAAAAAGAACTTTGATTCAAGCATAGCATGATACAAAAATTAACTCAAAATGGATCATAGATTTAAATATAAAGCCTAAAATTGTAAAACTTCTAGAGGAAAACAGGAGAAAATCCATGTGGGTTTGCAAGATTTCTTAGTTACTACACCAAAAAGCATGATCCATTAAAGAAAATTCATACATCGGCCTTTATCTGAATTAAAAAGTTTTCCTCTGTAAAATATGCTGCTAGGAGAATTTAAAGGTATATCATTATACAGAGAAAATATTTTTGCAAAACAAATATCTTACAAAGGACTTATCTATTATATAAAAAATACTCTCACATCTCAATAAGAAAATAAACAATAAAAAATGGACAAAGAATTTGAACAGATATTTCACAAAATAAAATATATCGATGATAAAAAAGCACATGAAAATCTGCTCTATATCATTAGTCACTAGACAAAGGAGATTTAAAATCTCAATCTGATACATTGCATACCTAAAATAATGGCTACAATTTTAAAAAACAAAAACCTGACAATACAAAATGCTGGCAACTGGAAATTTGCTACATTGCTGGTGGTAAAAGAAAATGGTGCAGCCACTTTGGAAAACTGTTTGGCAGTTTCTTATAAAGTTAAGCATACGTTTCCCATACATCCCAGTAAATCTCATCCCTAAATATTTACCCAGGAGAAATAAAAATATATTTTTATCCAAAACCCTTTTTGTGAATTTTATAGTGCTTTTATTCATAATCACACATACAAAAAACTAGAAACCAAATGAACCTGAACTGGTATGTGGATAGACAATCAGGTATATTTATGCCTGAAAGAAAAGCTTGCTTTCTTTCTTCTAAGAAAGAATTACCTTTCTTTGAGCTAAGAAAGTTCTTAGATGCTATAAATTTAAATGGCATGCAAATAAGATATTTCCATTTGATATATATTAGAAGGAACTCTTCCAACTTTTTGTAAAACATGGCTGTGAACACCACAATTAATGAATTATAAGTGCTATATATTATACAACATTCTAAAGTTTGTATATATGCTCCTTAGACAAGGCAACAAAATACTCAGTATATGCATGTATATGTGTGTGTGTATAATGTGTAGGGTAGGCATTTTTATCATAAGCTCTCTGAGGATGGGAACTGTGATTTTCTGCCAATGTTTATCATGATATCTTATAAATAAAATAAATTTTCTTTCAACTATATATTTGAAGAGCCAATGCGTGTTAAGTTTTTAAAAAAGATTTTCTGTTATTTTCATCTTGTTTTTAATGAATTCATCTTCCAGGTGTTTATTTTTTGTACTCAGACCTCTTGCTGTATTCTAGTGTATGTGAATTTGGTTTGGAGACTAAGTTTATGTGGGTGCTTTTGTTTCTTTCTCACTTTTCTTCCAACCCTCACTTATCTTCTTCTTTCTCTTTCATTGTTCATACTTTCCTGTGTCTTAGTTTTGCAACCATCTTCTTCATGCATTCTGCTACAGAGCAACGCCATATATTGGTTGTGTGGAGCTCCTCCCCTTTAGTCATATGGGGATATTGCAGATCAGTAATCCAACAGGGAGCTTAGTTCAGTTCCTAGTTTAAAAGTCATGTGTCTTCCTACTTCCCCAGGAATGCAGCCTAATATAAGCCATTGGCCCAGACAGTACTAATAGTAGCTATCTTCATCCTCTTTTCAGGAGACTTGGGGAGCTGACCAAAACTATGGCAGGGAACCTGGCTATGGACCTCCCCCTTAAATGGGGTGCTTTTGTTCCTTGATACCTCCACAGCAATTTAACTAATGGAAATCTCTACCAGCTGGGGGCCACCATGTTGAGCCCCACTTACTATTTTTCTTTTTCTTTCATTTCTATTTTTGATATAGGGATATGCTTATCTTGTTTTTTTGTATGACTATAAATTCTTTAAGGTTAAAAAATATTTTGTATATCCCCTTTATGTGTTTGGCACAGTTAGGGGAGATGGAATGCTCTGGGGCTTAAAACATTAACTATTTTGGTTAAAAGCGCATAATAAAAGACTTCAAATAAATATTTACTGAACTGACTTGTGTAAATCACATAAGTCAAACACTAGTATTCCACTGAATTCCTCTATTTTTCCTTCAATTACAGCCTTATGTTTTATATCAAATCAAAATGATTGCCTCTGTGAGGGTAAAAATGAATTAATCCTTTGGGGTAATCTTTAGGCATCTTTGAGGAGACAAGACCATATGATAGCATTTGCAGAAATTGACCTAGGCACATTTGTTTTTCAGCCTTGTTATTTGTTTACATGCTTCCCTGTAGCGAGTATAGACTTTAGAGATCACATTTTATGCTATTGCCTTGGAAACATCAACTTTCTGTTATTTTTTGACTGTATCAGTAGCTATCCTTGCCCCCTGATGCCAGGCAAGGTAAAAATATCTTTAAACTATGTGGATCAACTCTTATTTGCACTGAAGTTTTTATTCTTTGATCTGTCAGAGGTTGATGTCTCAATATCAAAGCTCAGAAAGCTTCAAAGACACACAGCAGCGAGCCAAGTTTGATTTTAAAAATACAAACTCAAATTTTTTTTAAATTTTTAATACTAGGAATAAGTCCTGCCTTTGGCCTTAAACTGCTGAATTAAAAATACTGCCGAAGGGCCAGTAAAATAACAACAAAAAATCAACTATGAAATGGGACCTCCAAATCTTTTAAAAAAATACTTGCCTTGGTGAGTACACTAAGAGCCCTTGGTGTCTAAATATCATTCCTGACTGAAAGGAACCAGAATTCCTTGAAGAATTGGCTGACTTCAGGACTGGGGCAGGAAAGATATAAGGTGAGAGCATTTTGTTATTCTGAAAAGTATGGAAGTGCTCAAAAAATGACTGGGACATATCAAAACGAAACAGGGGCCTGATGGAAGCGGTTCCCATTATGGGAGAAAATAAATAACAAGAAAATCAGATTGTAACTACCTGAATAAAATAAGATACAATGAAATCATATGATATAAATAAGTAAATGAATAGCTAACATCATTTCTGTGCCATTCTTGCCAAAGATGTGCAACCTGAATTTAATCATGGTAAAACATTAAAATCAAGTTGAGTTCCATTCTACAAAGTAATTTCCTGTAGTCTTCAAAAATGTTAAAAATGAAGAAACACAAAGAAACACTGGGAGATGTTTCCAGATATTTTAAGATAACATAGACCTAACAATCAAATGCAATGTGTGATTCTGGATTGGATTCTGGACCTGGGGAAAAATAGCAATAAAAGAATTTTAGGGACAATTGGCAAGATTGAATATGGACTGCAGTATTATATCAATTTCAATAATAATTATCATTATTTTAATTATCTTGATAATATTCTATGAGTATAAGAGAGAATGTTCTTGTTCTGAGGAAATACACTGAAGTATTTTGGGATAAAGGGTCATGATATCTGAAATTTATTCTTAAAATGGTTCAGTAGAAATGTAGATGTGTGTAACATAGATACATCTATATATGTATGTGTATATATATATACAGAGAGAAAGACAGAGAGACATAAGAGAGAATGAATGAATGAATGAATGAAAGATGAAGTAAATGAGTCAAAATGCTAAAAATTGGTGTATCTGGGATAAAGTGTGTGGCTGTTATTTGTACTCCTTTTGCAACTTCACATTTGAAATTGTATCAACATAGAAGTTAGTTACCCCAAAACATATTTGCATTAGGATGCTAAAGTATTACAAAATAAATGACTAATTTTTCTCAAATCATTTTTGAAACTTTTTTAAAAGCATCTTTAAAGATACTTTTCCACCTCAGACTATACATATACAGATGCTGCTATGTATATCTTATTTAAATGTTTGTTAAACATCTTAAACCTTATATGTCTCAAACATATACTTCCTGCCCCGACCCCATTCTAAATCATTCTTTTTCATTTTAATGAAATTGCAAAATTCTCCCTGTTATCAAGGCCGAACATAAAGGTCTTATTCCCAATCCTCTTTTGCCTACCTTTTTCCCATCTCTGCAAGTACTACTATTAATTCCACCTTCAAAACACTCTTCTCTAACTGCACTACTCCTGTTCTATTCCAGGCCCATTATTGCCTCTCACCTGCACTACAGTAATACCTTCCCACCCGGTCTTTCTGTGTTTTGTCTTGCATCTGTGCTCTCCAATCACTCTGGCCTTCCTTCTTCCCCTTACACAGGCTAGGCTCGCTCATTCTCACCTCAGGGAGCTTGTGCTTGCGATCTGTAAAGCTCACCCTTCAGGTATTTACACTGCTGTCTCCTTTTCATCATCTAGGTCTTAGCTCAAACATCATCTACTCTGATAGGCCTCCCCTGACCACCCTATCTAAGTAGCCATCCTCTGCCTGATTCTTCATCCCATTACTTGGACTTTCTTCAGAGCACATATTACACACTGAACTTTTATAATGTAATTTTTATTTCACTTCCCCACTAAAGAGGCCATAATAGGAGGCAAGTTGCCTGTCCTGCTCAATTTTTACAATAAAGCATGGTGCCTGACAAACTGTACATGCTCAATAAACATTCATCAAATGAATGAATAATGAGCAAATGCTGTGCAAGAAATAGTCCCATAACACTGTAGCCACTGGGCAATAATATCTCACTCCTTATTGCTCAAATCAGCCACTTGGTACTATATAGATAGTGGCTGAAAAGTAAAAGAGCTGGATATGGAGGAGCAAGGGAAAAAACATGTAAGCTGGACAAGTCATCATGGGGCCAGACTAAGTCTGTAATCTAGACTGATGGATGCTACCAGTTTGCTGTAAATGTCATTAATTGGTGTGTGGTTGCAACTGGAAGAATACCATAAACATAAAGCAATGACAGTCAAATCTTTGGAAGTCTAGCCTTAACAGTATTTGGTGTATCCTTTAAGATCAAACCTATTCTGGTAAATCACAAACATCAGTAAGATATATAATTATCATATGTTAAAACACTGTCTTTATATAGCAAGAGAAGTTTGACTAAGTTCATGGGGAAAATCATTCCATGTCAAAATAAATGGAGAACATTACATTTTGAACAAAATTATAATTAGAATAATAAGAAATACAAGAGCATGTGGGAAGACCTGGGAGTTAAATAGGTATATACTTTGGTCCTTTATCTACTATGACTCTACTGTGAAACTGCATGCTCCCAGATCACTAAATTGTAAGCACTTTTCAAGGGAGTAAATCAAAAGTGTAGCATGCTAATGTCTTCCCTGATAATGTTCAAATAAGAAGCCAGTCAAAGCCTGAGACTGGCTTCCCCAAGTCAGTACAACCTCATAAAGAGATAATTTTCTTGAAGAAAACTGGCGCTATCTAACAGATGACACTAAGAAAACACTACCAAAAGCCAAAGACTTTCAATGTAGAAACAGAAGGAATAGCTGTCTTTGTATTCTGCTAGTACATTATCACAATGCCAAATGAATGTGCTGATAAACAAAGATAGGGAAAACCAGGTCTAGAATGTCAGCCTGCTTTGGAGAGCTGTCTTGATAAAATGTTTCATTACCAAGGCATCAAACTGGAACTTGTCAGAGCTGTGGAATGTCCAGCTTTCTATTTGTTACTGGGATCTTTACCTGATGCAGTGCTGTTACATTCAACTTCAAGGTCACATTCTTAAGCCATTCTATTAGCGGCATTGATGATCAGTGGTTAACATTATATGACAAAGTAGTTCCCTGACAGAGCAGCCTAGAGCTCAGCCCTGAAGTTGGGCTGCCTAGCATTTTTTCTGGGTCTATTTCTAGTAGAGGGGTCAAAATGGACCAGAATTCTGTTTTCTGATCCTCCTTATACTATTTATTTAAAGAAGATTTTCATTGAAATTGGCTATTTAAATTATCATCTCAGTATTTTGATGTATAAATAATTTAAAATTTGCTTTAAAAATTTGAAAATGCCAAATGTCTAACACATGTAAACAACCACTAATCTAGAAATTTGAACTAACAATAGAAAGTGCCCAAAGATGTATCTACAAATACATTCTTCACTACATTGTTAATAAAAGTTAAAAAGTTGGAAGTTAACTAAATGACCAAACATAGAGGATTGGTATATGGCTCCTGCATGCAATATGATATTCACCACTATAGTACCACATAGTACCATATTGTACCACTATTTTTCCTTATACCATAGGTAGAAAAAAAAATAACAATTTATTTATTTATTTATTCCACCCATATTTACTGAGCAACTACCATGCATCAGCCTTTGTTCTAGTAATGGGATACAGCAATGAACAAGATAGAAAGAATCCCTGCTTTCATGACACTTTCATTCTAAAGGGATTTAATGATTTGAAAAAATTTCACTGTATATGAGTAAGTGGAAATAATAGATTACAGAAACTAATGTACAAAGTGATCTCAATCATGTAAAACAAAAAAAATTTAGATATTTCCTCAGCTAAAACTGCTGTTTGAATAAAGTGGCATAAATGGAGAGATTGGTGTTGTCTGAGAAAAACCAATAGCTACAGCTACCACAACAGATTCCCACAATTGTATTAACTCAGTCCACTGATGCAGAAGAAAATTATATCAGCACTGGAAAGTGGATAACTTTCTGATTTAGATTCATATAAACCAAATTAAAAAAAATAGATGCATAGAAATGAATGCCAAGATACTTATTTACAAAGAGACTTCTTTACTAGCATAACCACTCCCTGTAGGCAAAAACATACAGGTAATTAATTATAAAAAGATTTTATTTTGTGCAAAAGAGCAGAGCAAAGGGAATTATGTAGATGAGAGTTGGTTTTTGGAACTTCACTTTTCTATACCTTTGCTGATGATTGACCTCCTAAAATTATTCATTCCTTCTTTCGTCAGGTTTATACATTCAATAGAGTTAGGAAACTTAAATGGGGATATTTTGGTTTGTAGACTCTCTCCCAATATTTATTTCTAAATATTGAAGGCAAGAATGATACTTTAATGTTGGGCAAAGTATGATGTTTGTATATGGATGTGTGTGTATGTGAGAGAGAGAGAGAGAGAGAGAGAGAGAGAGAGAGAGACAGATCTGGAAGGAAAAACAGTAAATTATTAATGATTACTTAAGGTTGATAGAATAAGAGAATTGAGGCATATTTATTTGTACTTTTTTTGTATTTTCTAATTTTTATAAAATATGCATTATGTTTATACTTATTAAAATATTTTTGAAGGGGACTCACAGAAGCCAATATTCCCACAAGAAAACTGGAAAACTCAGAAAAAAAAAAATAGACTCAAATAAGATCTTCCACCCTCCTCCAAAATGAACAAAAAAGATACATTACTGTGATGGTTAATTTCATTGTCAATTTGACTATTTTATGGTGTCCATTTTATTTGGTCAATCAAGCAATGGCCTGATTGTTCCGGTGAGATAATTTCATAGACAGATTTAAAGCTTTAGTCATTTGATTATATCTATGGCTGATTACATCTACATTCAAAAAAGGAAGAAACAAAAAACAAGTGGATAAAATAGAGATTAAATAATTAGATAGTAGATATGTATTGCAATTACATTAAATATAATTGGACTAAGTACTCCAAGCAAAAGACTTAAGATTGGCATATTGTTTAAATTAAAATTATAAGTAGTTTTCAAGAGATAAAGCTCTTTAATAAAGACCCAGGAAACTTGAAAATAAAATGGAAGAAAAATATATCAAGCAAATATTAACCAAATGAAAACTGGTGTGAATATCAAAGTGTCTGTGTCTTTAGATAGAGTCCCAACTTTAAAACATTTATTCTAGTTTTCCTTAGAGTACAGAAGAGTAGAGAAACAGAGATTCCTTTCCATGTGCTGACCAAATTGATAGTGTGCCTTTTATTGATGCAAATAAATAGATTTTAAGGCAAGAAGCAATATACAATAAAAGTTGGGTACAACATGCCAGGACTCTGAAGGCCTTTACCCCAACTTTTACCTCCAGGTCTACCATCAGAACAACTCCAGGGCCCTCTCCCAGGTCCACCTCCAGGTCTGCTTCCTGGTCCTCCTCTTCAAGACCTCCACCAAGGCTACCTCTCCACACACCTCTAGGTATCCCTCCACCTCATCCTGACAACTTTGTTTCTTCCACTTAGACCTGCCCCACCAGGGCTTTCCCCAACAGCTCCTTTGCCAAACCTAGGGGTTTTAAATGCCTCACTCAATTTGATTCAGCGATCCAAGGCAGATGATACAAGTGCAGCCACCACTGAGAAGAAAGACACCGTAACCATCAGTGCCAAGCCACAGGTTACTAATCTCAAGGTGGAGAATACTTGATTTGTGCCCACTACACTGAGGGTACACTGGAAGAATGAAGGAGTTACTGCTACTCCCCAAAGAAAGTCAGAGGATGATATGACTATGGCTCTTGCCAAAGCTGCCCCTAAATTTAGTACTTCTGTTCCTATCTCAGCACAAATTAAGGATGATGTGATGGTTACGCTAACGTGTCAACTCGGCCATATAATTGTGCCCGCTTGTTTGGTCAAGCAAGCACTGGGCTAATTGTAATACAAGGACATTTATGGGCTTTAGTCATCAGTGAGCTTACTGCATAGATGGCTGATTACATCTACAATCAACCAGGGAGATTGCCATCAGCACTGAGTGATTGCCATCAACACTGATTATCCAATCAGTTGAATGCCTTAAAAGGGGAAGTGATTTCAGCATTCAGAGAGAATTTCCCAGCTTTTCTTTGGACAGCCAATGTCTCCCAGAAACTCATCAAGGACCTTCTTTGGACTTTATTGGAAACCCTGGTTTGCAGCCTGCCTGAGGAACCTGGACTTGTGCATCCCCATGGTCATGTTAGAGAATCTTATAAAATCTCATACTATTTACAGATATCTCCTGTTGTTTCTGTTCCCTAGAGAACCATGCTAATACAGATGATGTGTCTGGATTTTTTATGAAAGAGATGGAAGGGCTACTGTGACAGCTTTTGATGCCATTACAGGCTCTGTTCACATCAGTGGTTCATGGAGAAAGAGGCTCTTATTAAGGTTAAGTGAAAAAGCCTCTTCCACTGTTAGAGTTTTTCTAATTTCAGTGCAAATAATATCCTAAAATTTAGCTTTGGTCAGAATTTATTGCATATAAGAGAGAGCATTTCATTCAGAATAGTTTTATTATTGAAGCAGTGCTGTTAACATCCATTCATTTTCATTTCACCATATCCATCCCATTTCTTCCCCTTCTCCAATTCTTTTGAAACGTGATCAGGGTGAACTCTGTTACTTGTTTGTTTTCACTCTCCTCTCTTGAGTGCTGTGAGCACTGGAGTAGAGACGTCTGAAGAGATGGTTTATTTCACCCTATCTTGGTTTTTTGTTTGTTTGTTTGTTTGCTTGTTTGAGTTATTTTAAATATTTTCGTGTAAATATTTTGTATAATTTTACTTGAAGTGAAATGGATCACAATGTCATTTCCCAATACAAAGAAGGACTCATGGGAAGAAAATGTACAATTTATTGATTAAAATTATTTCCCAGTAACCTAAACTTTGAGTGTTTCATGGAAAAAATAAATGCTCTATAATATCAACAACAACAACAATTACCAGAGAAGGAACAGAGGAAAGAAATGTTTTTCCTGGGGGTGAAACAATAGCACAAATAGTGCAATCTTAAAAATTGGACCCCATATCCACGGCAAAAATCAGATGGAGAAGAGCTGAAAAAATCTGATCGGTTAAACACATGCTATTCTAAAGGTCTAGAATAAGTTGAAACAAGGATGAGAGAAGAGTCTTTAACACAAAGCCAATCAATAATAAAACGCTAGGCTAGAGAAAGAAACTGACCTTTGGATTAAACTCATTAAGATAACAATATGCCTAGACATCAGCAAAAAATTAAAAGCCATAATACAAATAAGAAACAGGAATATATAGCCCAGTCAAAGGAACAAATTAAAATTTCAGAGGAGACAGACTTTGGAATCAGTAATCAAAAAGGTTAAAAAAAAATCTACTAAATCAATTCAAGGAGATGAGGAAAATATGGCTAAAGAGATAAAGGCTATGAAGAAGACACTATGTAAGCATAAAGAAAAAATTGAAAGTATAAGAAGAAACAGAACAGAAATGATGGGAATGAAAGACATAATAGGAAAAAAGTTCTAAGAATATTGTGATACACAGGAAAATTACAACTAATGTAACTTATTTATGATAGTTAGCAATATATTTTGTAGCACTGACACAAAGATTTTTTTTTCAATATTAAGGGACAACAATGAGGGGTATAATGGAGTATGGGATTTTTCCTTTTGGAGAAATGAAAATGTTCTAAAATTGACTGAGGTGATGACAACACAACTCTGTAATGAAAATGAGAGCCACTGAGTGTACACTTTGAATGGACTGTACAAAGCATGGAACTGAATAACACAGGGAATTCAGTGGTGGATGATGGACTGTGGGTAACAGAACAAATATGATAATGTTTTCTCCTGAATGGTAACAAATAAATAATGCTAATATAGGGTGTTAATAATTGGGTGTGCTGGGCGGAAATACACCAAATTTAAGATGTGGGCTATAGTTACAAGTATATTTTGACTATGCTCTTTCATACTTTGTAACAAATATTTCACAATAATGCAAAGTGTTGGTGGTGGGGAGAAGTATGGGAGCCTTGTATGAAGATATGCATGTTTTGTTTTGTAAATTCACAAATTTTACTATACATTTTTTGTTTATATATGTTCATGTATGAATGCTATACTTCAATAAAATTTTACTAAAAATACACTAAAGGCATAAAAAAGCAGCTCTTACAGAAAGAAGAACAGATACGTAAAAGAATGGAAAAAATCGAGCAGGGTCTCCTAGATTTGAATTACAGCATGAAGCACAAAAAACTATATGTCATGGGTAAACCAAAAGGAGAAGAGAAGGGAAAAGTGGCAGAAAAAATATTTGAGGAAATAATGGCTGGAAATTTCCCAACACTTATGAAAGACATAAATATGCATGCTTAAGAAATACAATGTACTACAAACAGAAAAAAATCCTAATAGACTTACTCTACAGACACACACTAATCAGAATGTCAAATGCCAATTATAAAGAGAAAATCCTGAAAGCAACATGAGGAAAGTGATTAATCACATACAAGGAATCTACAATAGGACTAAGTGCTGATTTCTCATCAGAAGCCATGGAGGCAACAAAGCAGTGATACGATACAGTTAAGGTATGAAAAAGAAAAACTGCCAGCCCAAAATTCTTCATCTGGCAAAACTGCCCCACAAAAATGAGGGAGAGTTTAAAATATTCACAGAAAAACAGAAAATGAGAGAGTTCATCAACACAGGACTTGCCCTGCAAGAAATACTAAATGGTGTTCTGTAGGCTGAAAAGAAAAACAGGAAAGGGAGACTTGGAGTAGAGTGTATAAATGAAGATTATCAGTAAGGGTAAATATAAGGGTAAAAAGAGAGACAAAAAAAGACATGATATATAAAAAAACAAAGAGATAAAATGGCTGAAGTAAGTACTGCTTTTACAGTCATAACATTGAATGTTAATAGATTAAACTCCCCAATCAAAAGATGCATATTAGCAGAATGGATAAAAAAGTACGATCCAACAATATAATGTTTACAAGAGACTAACATTAGACACAAAGACACAAATAGGTTGAAAGTAAAAGGTTGGAAAAGATATTCCATGCAAACTGTAACCAAAAGAGCTGGGGTTGCTATTCTAATATCAGAGAAAATAGTCTTTCAATGAAAAACTGTTATGAGAGACAAAGAAAGACACTATATATTACTTTTAAAAAAGGGGGGGAGGCAATCCACCAAGAAAAAAATAACAATCAGAAATATTTATGCACCTAACCATGATGCCCCCAAACACATGAGGCAAACACTGGCAAAACAGAGGGGACAATAATAGTTGGAGATGTCAAAATACCATTCTCATCAATATACAGAGCATCCAGACAGGGGATGAATAAGGAAACAGAGAAATTGAATAATAAGATAAATGAACTAGACCTAATAGACATATATAGAATATTGTACCCCAAAACAGCAGGATATATATTCTTCTCACGTGCATATGGATCATTCTCCAGAATAGACCACAGGTTGGGTCCTAAAACAGGTCTCAATAAATTTAAAGAGATTGAAGTTTTACAAGGGGCTTTCTATAGCCATAATGGAATGAAGCTGGAAATCAGTAACAGGCAAATAACTTGAAAAATAACACATATATGGAAGTTAGGCAACACCACTCTTACACAATCTGTGGGCAAAGAAGAAATTACAATAGAAATCAGTAATTATCTTATGACAAATGAAAACAAGAACACAACATATCAAAAACTTACGGCAGAGAAGCAGATGTGGCTCAAGCAGTTGGGTGCCCGCCTACCACATCGGACGTCCTGGTTCCGTTCCCGGTACCTCCTAAAGAAGACGAGCAAGACAGCAAGCTGACACAATGGGCTGACGTGGTGAGCTGATGAAACAAGATGATGCAACGAGGAGACATAACAAGGAAACACAATGAGAGACACACAAGCAGGGAGTGGAGGTGGTTCAAGTGATTGGGTACCTCCCTCCCACATGGGAAGTCCCGGGTTCAGTTCCTGGTGCCTTCTTAAAAAAGAAGACAAGGAGACACAGAGAGCACGCAACAAACAGACACAGAGAGCAGACAGTGAGCGTCAACAACGAGGGTGGGTAATAAAAAAAGGAATTAAATAAATCTTAACAAAAAACTTATGGTGGGGAGGAGTAAGTCAGTTGTTGAGTGCCTGCCTTCTATGTACAAGGTCCTGGGTTCATTCCCTGGTACCTCATAAATAAATAAGTAAATAAACAAACAAACAAAGTGCATTGGGTAGAAAGAACCCACTTAAAAAAAAGCAAAACTTATGGGAGACAGAAAAGGCAGGGCTGAGAGGGAAATTCATAGCCCTAAGAACCTACATTAAAAAAGACGAAAGAGTAAAAATCAAAGACCTAACATCACACCTGGAGGAACTAGAGAAAGAACAGCAAACTAATCCAAAAACAAGCAGAGGTAAAGAAATAAAGCTTAGAGCAAAAAGTAATTTAATTGAGAATAGAAAAACAAAAAGTTGGTTCTTTGAAATGATTGATGAAATTGACAAATCCTTTATAGACTGACAAAGAATAAAAGAAGTTGAAAATAAATAAAATCAGAAATGAGAGGGGGACATTAATACTGGCCTCAGAAAAATAAAAATGATCATAAAAGGATACTATGAACAACTGTATGCTAACAGCTAGACAACTTAGATGAAATGGGGAAATTCCTAGAAACACATGAACTACCTACACTAACTCGAGAAGAAATAGAAGACCTCAACAGGCCAATTAGAAATAAAGAGATTGAATCAGTCTTCAAAACTTCCCAATAAAAGTAAGCTCTCAGATAGCTTCACTGGTGAATTCTACCAATCATTCCAAGAAGTATTAATACCAATCCATCTCAAATTCCTCCAAAAAAATTGAAGAGAAGGGAACACGTCTAACTAATCTTGTGAGGCCAACATCACCATAATACTGAAGCCAGATAAAGATAATACAAGAAAATAAAACTAAATACCAACTTCTCTAATGTATATATATGCAAAAATCCTCAAAATATACACCATGACCAACTGAGTTTTATCAAAATATATCTCAAGTATGCAAGAGTGGTTCAACATAAGAAAATCAATTAATCTAATGCAGCACATTAACAAATAGAAAGGGAAAGACCACATTATCATCTCAATGAACACAGAAAAGCATCTGGCAAAATCCAGCATCTTTTCTTGATAAAAACACTCAGAAAAATAGTAATAGAACGAAACTTCCTTAACACAATAAAGGGAATATATGAAAAACCCACAGCCAACATTGTACTCTATGTTGAAAGACTGAAAACTTTCCCTCTAAGATCTTGAACAAGACAAGGAAGCCAACTACCACTGTTATTCAGCCTTGTACTGGAAGTTCTAGCCAGAGGAATTAGGCAGTAAAAAGAAATAAAAGCATTCAAACTGGAAAGGAAGAAGTAACACTTTCACTATTTGCAGATGACATGATCCTATGTATAGAAAGTTCTCAAAATCTACAACAAAGCTACTAGAACTAATAAATGAATTCAGCAGAGTGGCAGGGTACAAGATCAACAAGCAAAAATCAGTAGAGTTTCTATACAGTAGTGTTTTAGTTTGCTAAAGGCTGCCGATGCAATATAACAAAAATAGGTAGGCTTTTAAAATTTGGATTTATTAGGGTAAAAGCTTACAGTTCCAAGGCTGTGAAAATGTCCAAATCAAGGCATCATCAAGAGATGCTCTCTCACCAAGCTGCAGCTATGGGCAATCAGATGGCAGGGCATAATGGCAGCCTGCTTGTTTCTCTCCCCTTCTCCCGGCCTGTGGCTAGTTCTGCTTCAGGCTGCTCTGTGGCTTCTCTCTGTCTTTCTGCAGCTGCTGGTGATCCTGTGGTCCTCTCTTACCTGGCAAGGGAAAATGGCAGCTTTTCCTCTCCCCCACTCTCCCCTCTTTTATATAGGACTCCAGTATAAGGAGTAAGACCCACCTGGGTCCCACAAACTAAATAAAAGTTCCCATTTACAAAGGGTTTACAGGCACAGGAATGGGTTCACTTTAAGAACAGGATTTTCTGTGGTCCACAGAATACTCAAAACAGCACAACTTGTAAGAAGCAATATGAGGAGGAAATCAAGAAAAATTCCCATTCACAATAGCAACCAAAAGAATCGAATACCTAGGAATAAATTTGACCAAGGATGTAAAGGACCTGTATTAAGAAAACTACAAGACATTGCTAAAAGAAATAAAAAAAGATTTAAATAAAGGACATTCTATGTTCATGGACTAAAAGATTAAATATTGGTAAGGTGTCAATTCCACACAAAATCATTTACAGATTCAAAGCAATCCCAATAGAAATTCCAACAGCCTTCTTTGTAGAAATGAAAAAGCCAATTATCAAATTTATTTGGAAGGGTAAGGGGCCCTAAATAGATAAAAAAAAACATCTTAAAAGGGAAGAATGAATAAAGTTGGAGGACTCACACTTCCTGACTTTAAAGCATATTACAAAGCTACAGTGGTCAAAACAGCATGGTATTGACACAAAGATAGAAATATTGACCAATGGAGTTAAATTCAGAGTTCAGATACAGACCCTCACATCTATGGCCAATCGATATTTAACAAGGCTGCCAAGTCCACTCAACTGAGAAAGAATAGTTTCTTCAACAAATGGTGCTGGGAGAAATGGATATCCATATGCAAAAGAAGGAAAGAGGACTTCTATCTCCTACCATATACAAAAATTATCTCAAAATGGATCAAAGACCTATATATAAGAATGAGGACTGTAAAACTTCTAGAAGGAGATCCAGGGAAGCATCTTCAAGATCTTATGGTAAGCAGTGGTTTCTTAAGACTTTACACACAAAGAAGGAGAGTGATACCCAAGATATGAGAAATAAACAAGGTCCAATTGCCATCGCTCACTTCCCAGGGAAAGTTAACAGGCTGTGGCAGAGGCAGGGAGAATCCAGGCTGAACTCAGCAGTTTCCCAGAGTTAAGGATAAGGAAATGTGAGTAAAGACTGGCAAAAGTGGCTAGAGTTTGCGGGGCAAGGTACACAACAGGAAAGAGCTTCTTAGAGTGAGAACTCTGGAAATCTCTAGAGGGCCTCACTTAACTTAGAACAGATCAGCACATGCATTTAATTTAAAGGCAGGGAAAAGAACCACTGGAAAAAATTAGAAGAAACAATCTCCGGTGTTCAAACAACCAGAAGTAGTGCCAGTTCCAACCAGTCAATATGGAAAATTGCATATTTCATAAGGCATCAGGTAGAGTACTCTGATGAGTTTGCCTCAGCAGGTGACAAAATTAGACCTAGGTTAAATGCTAGCATGGTGCTGTCTAACAAAGCTTAAAAGGAAGACCTGAAGTTTCAAAGGATCAAAACCTTTCCAAGTAATTTAGTCCCAGAGTAAAGCTTAACAAGATAAATTTTACAATGTTTAGATCCAATAAAAAAAAATATTAAAAGGCGTGCAAACAAGCAGGAAAATACACTCTATAATGAGAAGAAAAATCAATCAGAACTTATCCAATAATGACATGGATTACAGAATTAGAAGACATGGATATTAAGACAGTTACTGTAACTTTATTCCATATATTAAGGATGCTAGAGAAAAGATTGAACATATTGAATACAAACATGGAAGCTATAAAAAATAGAACTTCTAGAAATAAAAACTAAAATGACTGAGATGAAAAAGGGACTCTCTCTGGAATTAATGGAGGATTCAATATTTCAAAAGAAGAGATTAGTAAACTAGTAGATACAACAGAAAAGCAGCATAGGAAAGGACACACGAAAGCCAGTTTCTTAGCTAGAAGGAAGAAAGGTGTTTTTATTTTGAAAACACATTTCAGGACAGTGACCTCTTCTGTTAGAGCCTAAAAGGGTATGAAATTATTAAAATGAAATTAGCTATTGAGATAAAGTATTATTTTTCTCTAGAATCAAGACAGCTGAAATAAGATTTTACTTATATATTGCTGTTAAGTGCATAAGTGTTTTCACAGGCACTATTCTATTTCATACTTATATGGAGCCCATGAAGCAAATAGGAATATTCCAATTTTATATTAAGAAACCATGGCTCTGAGTGAATAGGTCCACTGCTTAAATTCACATAGCTAGTAAGTTACTGAACTAAAACTGAAAACTAAAGTCGTCCAGTAACAAAGTTCCCTTAATGCTATATCACTGCTAACACACAACATATGTTGTTAACAGAATTTAACTTGAACAATTGACCCCTAAGTGAAAATTATTTTTAAAACTATACTTTCTTGAAATTTGGAAAATAAATCAGAAAAAATTTGGTTTATTCAATATTTTTAATATAAAAATATTTATATTAAATATAAAT
>JAQZBX010015276.1:0-37688 GCA_029593785.1 Cabassous unicinctus
TGCACATCTCAGTAGGACCTCATAGGCTTCCAATGTGGCTATCACCCCAAATAGAGGGGCTCCTGTTGGCTCTGGAGACACCCAGGTCCTATATCAGGGCAGATACCTCCAGAGTTTGGTGCCTTATCAGTGGGGCCCTACTTTGGAATCTGTGCTCCTGAGAGTGACAGAGTTGGACTCAAATATGTCTTCCCTGCACATGGTCCATGTGTCCCTTCCATTCAAACCTACATGTGGTACAGGAATTTGTAGGTATACTTCCAGAGACTGGATCTTTTGGGCTGTCCATGTGCCAGCTGGCCCTGGAATCTCAGCAGCGCTGTAAATCCCACTCTGCAGCTCAATGGACTCACCCAGGACACCTGGTGGGTGAGATGATGATGGACAACGGCCATCCCAGGGAATGGAGAGAGTCTGCAGCTGCAGGCAGGATAATCCCATCCATCTTATCCATGGGATATAAGCTCCCTCTCACTTGGAGGTAGAGTCGACATCACCATCCCAGACTCCTCAGTTGGGCAGGAAGAGCTAAGGACTAGAGTGGACTTACTGTTATTCTGTTACAGACATATTGTGATTCAAGCAATGGAAGAAATTACAATGTTAATGTGGAGCCAGTGGCCATTGGATGCTTTGGGGGCAGGGAGAGGGAAAAGCAGTTGGAATACAGGGGCTTTTTTGGGACTTCGGAATTATCCTAAGTGACATTGCAATGACAGATATAACCCATTTATATCAGCATATAACATGCAGAACTGTGTGGTCTACAATGTGAACTATGGTCCATGCTTAGTGGCAAAGCTCCAGGTTGTGTATATCCATTGCAGGTGATGTGCCCCACTAATGAATGATGTTTATGTGGGAGTTTATGGGAGGTGTGGGAGGTGGGGCATATGGGAACCCCTTTATTTTTTGTGTAACATTTTTGTAATCTAAGTATCTTTTAAAAAATAAAAAAAAATTATTAAAAAAATAGCAATAATAAAGCAAGCAGGGAAAAAATTTTCCATTATAAAAACCAACCCATTTCTGATATATTACTATCAGCAGCCTAGCAAGCTGGAACAGGTGACAGATGCATTTATGAAGCATGCAGCACTGTGAAGCCAATGTTGTTTGGTGGGCATACAAAGGTCTATGCTTCTCACTTCTCCTCTGAGGTTAGGATGATTGTTACTTTGATACCTCTGATTGCTTGCCAAGACTGAAGTGTACGTAATGTTTTTCAGTTAGCTTCGTATGTGAGACATGATGCTTGTTGGAGGCTTCTCATTCTTCTGTCTGTAGACCTTGGAATTTATTCTTTTGCTCCAACAGGAACATTTCCTTACCAAACATATCTTACTGAAAAGCTTTGCTCTCTGGTGGTCTTTGCCGGGCAGTAACAAGCATAACCTAGTTCTTCAAGGTTTGTTTTGTCCCAGTAACCTTATGCCTAGATGGTCTCCCAAGTAAACCTGGCTCTTTGGTTCATCTGAAAATAGCTGCCATGCTGTCATCAGCATGGAATAACTGAATAACTGAGGATTTATGAATTCTCATGTACTTGCCCTAGGGTCTGTCTTTAACCTGATGTTCATAAAACTCTGGCCTAAAAACCAACATCAGAATTGTCCAGGGAGTTGTAAAAACACCCCTCACAATTCTAATGCAATAACTTTATATTCTGGGTTTGAGCTCAGAATTCTGCATTTTAAGCACATACTGCAGGTGATTTGGGGACATGCTATAGTTGGAAAGTCTCTGCTCTAATTAAATTGGGTAACATAAAGTAAGTCTTCCTTCAGTTTCTAATGTAAGTTCCTCTTTTCCTTCCTTCCTTCTTTCCTTCCTTCTGCTTTTATGCTTTATTTTGTTTGCTTGCTTGTTTGCTTACTTTCTTTTTTTTCTTCCTTTGCTTTCCTATTTTCTTTGTTTCCTCATTCCTTAAGGAAAAAGTCAAGAAACAAAAAATGACAACCTCTAGGATGAGTTTTTTCTCTATGCTCAACAAGTGTCTTCTTAATATCTTTTATCTCTTTAGTCATAACTCTCTTAATTTTTAAAATTGATTTAGGAAAGTTGTGTGATTATCATTGATTAATTTTCTTAATTCCTGTATCTCTTCAATGTACTTAGTTTGTTCCTTTGGCTGGTCATCTCTTCCTATGTCCTAGTATGCTTTGTAATTTTTTGCTGCTGTCTAGGCATCTGAGTATATAGTTGAATTTACTCTGATAGCCAATTTCCATCTCTTGACTATTGTTTTTTTTCTCACAGCTCTACTTTTATATTTGTTTCAACTAATTCTAAGTCTTTTAAATTGCCCAACTTAAGTTATCACAATCACACCAGGGAATCACTTTTTGGGCACATATTTCACCCAGGAATATGGGTTAAGAGAGTCCTAAAAGCAGGCTTTCTTTGTGCAATTTCCAGACCATCCAGGAGATGGCAGTCATCAGTGCACCTTTCCATGAAAGTGTTTCTTTAGACTGTACAGTTTAATAAATTTTTATGATATTTTCCATGTCCTGTGTCCATTAATGTAAGGTAATGAAGGAAGTAAGTGTTTCTTTACATCTCAACTTTCCTGTATTTTGGTTTGGCCAGAACTGAAAGTCAAAGTGGGCTCTGCTGGACAAATTCACTGAAAAGAAGCCCCTGACTCCCCCTTCTTTTTCCCTTGTAACAGCTGACAATGAGGAAGACATCTCTTCCCCTCTCCTTTGGCTGCAGTGAGCCATGGGTTTTAACCCAGCTTAAAATCTTGGGGGGTGGGGGAGGGATGCCTTTCCCACAACAGCAGGGGTTTGGTAACTCTAATTTGTTGTTTTAGGTTCTTCATCTCTCTGTCCCTCACCTTCCTGGGAGTTTATAGTACTCTCCTACAATGATGACCCCCAAAGCAAGTCTGTCAGACAGCTTTTGTCATTTTCTCCATTGTTTCTATAAGAGAGTTGAGCCCTGACTGTCTATTTTGATGCCATCTTCCTGGAGCCACCTAAGAATTTATTTTAATTTGTATCTGTACTATATCCTTTCACAAACTTGTCTGATTAAGTGTAGAAAACTTTTTAACATATATTAAGATCTTTATCCATTTCTTCTTGTCTTCTTCCACTTGAGGATACAATTTTCTTTCAGTTGAACTCTTCTACTTTATCAATAATACTTTTAATTATCAAGTTTCTTTTGTACCACTAGTGGTATAATAGTCTAGTCTATTTAAATTTTTAAATTAAATAAATTTTATTGATACATATTAATAAAGCATACAACTCATCCAAAGTGTACAGTCAATGGTATTTGGTATAATCACATATTTGTGTATTCATCACTTCGATCATTTTAGAGCATTTTCATTATTCCAATAATAATAAACAGAAAACAATCATAAACAAACTCTCATCACTTCTAAATCTATGCTTTCCCTGCTGTACATGGCTCCTATTCTGTTGCCATCTCTCTAGTTTACTTGTATTTATATATATTTTAAACAGATCAATTTTATTGATATATATTAATAAAGCATACATTTCATCCAAAGTGTACAATAATAGTATTTGGTATCACAAAC
Organism: Cabassous unicinctus; assembly: GCA_029593785.1. NCBI lineage: Eukaryota > Metazoa > Chordata > Mammalia > Cingulata > Chlamyphoridae > Cabassous > Cabassous unicinctus. The sequence goes on from JAQZBX010015276.1 coordinate 3,560, forward strand.
TTTTACATTCATCACTTCAATCTTTATTAAAGCATTTTCATTATTTCAGTAATAATAAAAAAACCAGACAAACAAACAAGAAAATTCCTCACCTCTCAGTCACTCAATGTTTCCCCTGCTTTACATAGCTGCTGTTTCTGTCTATTCTTGCACAATTATTTATTTGATTATTAAGCAGTTTTATTTATATATATTCACATATCATATGATCTATCCAAAGTATATAATCAGTGGCTTTTAGTATAATCACAATGTTGTACATTCATCATCTCAAACATTTTAGAACAATTTCATTACTCTAAAAAGAAAGACTCCAAACCCCTTAGCATTCTTTCTTCAGACCTACATAATCACTAACCTAACTTTTATAAATTGGTTTATATTTTAATTTTATATAAATGGAATCAACAAATATGTAGTACTCTGTGTCTTGTCTCCTTCACTTAGTATAATGGTTTTATTTTGTCTGATATTAATATTTTGTAGTATTATCTTACATTTGTTCACCTTCAAAGAAAAATGATTTTATACATGCAATTCTACCCATATTGATATTTCACATAATATATTTATATTTCACATAATATATTTAGTTCATAATAGGGCAATCATAAAGTATTTGTCTTTTTTTGTCTGGCTTGCTTCACTCAACATAATGTCCTCCAGACTCATGCATGTTGTTGTATGTTTCATGAATTCATTTCTTCTTACCACACCATAATATTCCACAAGAAGAAATAACTATAATAGATATTTATGCACCTAACCTCAGTGCCCCAATATACATGAGACACACACAGGCAAACATGAAGGCAGAAGCAGATGTCTCTACAATAATAGTTGGGGACTTCAATACAACACTTAGTATTGGATAGAACATCTGGAGAGAGGATAAAGAACAGAGAATTGTATAATATGATAAATGAACTAGCCCTAACAGATATATAGAGAGCATTGCACCCCATAACTGCAGGATATACATTCTTTTCAAATGCTCATGGAACCTTCTCCAAGATAGACAATGTGTTAGATTAACAACGTTTGATATATATATCTAATTAAATTTTATACATCATAAAAAAGGAATTAAATACTGATAAATGCTATAGCATGGATGAACCTTGAAAACATTATGTTAAATTACAGAATCCAGTCACAAAACAACACATATTAATACTTCTTCTCATATGAAATTTCCAGAACAGAAAAAAACAATAATGACAGAAAGTAGACTAGTAGTTGGGCAGGGAAAATGTAAGGTTTAATAGCTAAATGGTATAGAGTTTCTTTTTTAGGTAATAAAAGTGTTTTAATATTGATTCTGGTGATGATCGCACATAGGCATGAATATATTTTAAACTATTGAATTTTACACTTTAAATGGGTGAATTGTCTCTTAAAACTGTTAAAATATACAGTCAATCATTGTTAATTAAATGGCTATTAGTCATTTCTAGTTTAGTAAATATTGTGCCAAGTTCTTCATATCCCTTAATCTGGGGAATTTAAAAGTAGTTGAGCAATTTTGTGAGTTAACTATTTAAAAGTCTAGCAAGCACAAAGAGGATCACATTTAAGTGAGATTTTGAAAATCATGCTCATCCAAAGTGAATGAATAAATGTATAATTAATAAAAGAAAATAGCCCCCCAAATGTTTGAAATCTGTCTTAAAATTAAATAAACAGCGATGGATGAAAGAATAGGGTATATATAGTGCTCAGATAGGATGGGGACTAGACTAAAGCCCAAGCATTTCAGGAGAGCATGACCACTGGGCAAGGAATGGAAAGATTGGGTATGCCTCTCCTTCAGGCCCAGAGACAAAATTTCATCCACAGAACACATTTAGACCTTGAAATAGAATGGACTGTCCCCTTAGGTTTTGGGCTTGCTTGGGACATGTGACACTTATTTCTCTTCCAATTTATGTCTTTTGGAATGTGAATGAATATTCTATGCCTGTCTCACATTGTATTTTAGATGCAGATTATTTGTTTTCTAAATTTCATAGAACTATTAAGGGAGAGGAATTTTGCCCCAGTCACACCATTTCCATAACTTATTTTGATAGGATTTTGATTTAGGTGGAAAGAAAGGGGAGGTGAAAGAAGTTAAAAATCAGTGGGAACCTGGAAGAGAAAGTAGAGAACATTACCATATGATGAGAAAGCCAAAGAACCCAAGGATTGCCAGCCAACTAGAATGCTATGGACCACAGGAGGATGCAAGTCTCTGAAACCATAAGCTATAAATTCTCCCTGTTAAGCCAATCAATTATATGATATTTGTCATAGTAGCTTGGAAAACTAAGAAATATATATAGTATACTCTATTTATAATTTAACTTTTGCCTTAATTTTCTTCTCACAAATTTAAAACAAATTCCATGATATTTAAACATCAACTTTCCATAGATATTTACTTGGATTTTCTGCATGTTTTGGATAGTTTCCAGAAACATAAAGTTTCATTTACCAACTAATTCCTTAGTCTTCTGGACTTCCTGGGGCAAAGGACACTTAGTTCAAATGGAATGCCTTCTATATAGTATCATTTCGCCTAAATGCCCATGTTAAGGAAGTCTTGCTCTTCCTAATCCACAGTACTTCATCCTCCTAGATTTAGGGACAGTCTCAGGCACAGACACATAGATATAAGACTGTAGTTAGCAGGAATTTCCTAACAGAAAATTGGTTGTTAACAATATTGGTTGCTAAAAGCTTATATCAAGATGAACCTACATGAACAATATGGAGGGAAGCCTCCAGAAAGCTATGAGAAACATTTATTCACAATGAAAACAGAACTAAAATTTCAGAAATGAACAGAGTCAGAATGGCACCAGAGAAGGAGAAATCTCCAGTAAGTGTTTCTTGAAAGGGCACCACAGTCTCAGTAATTCCTTCTTTTGTGACTTCTAACAAGTTATCCTGAGATATAGCTCCACAATAATATATGAGGTTATTAAGAAGATTAAGTGAGACAATGTGAATGGAAGCTCTTAGCATATAAGTCACATTCTCTGACTTTTTCATATCTCCATATTTTTACCCCCTCTTTAGGGAGAGTTTTGCCTTGAGGTAATTGATAATAAAAATATAAACTTTTGCAATCTGGAAATTTACTCACCCCAATTTGGAAACCATGTGCTTTGAAAAGTATTATAGAATTAATAATCTGGTTATTAATATAAATTAATTATCATGGTTATATTACTACTTTGTCATTTGTTAACAACCTGAATTATCAGGAGCAGCTTTCAAGGAAAACAATGAGGGAGAGAAATTAAGGATGGGATTTGGTATAACCCATAACACTAGGATCTCTTTCATTTGAAGTGACCCACAATGAACAGGCAATGCAGTAAGAAAATGCTCAATAAAAATATTTTGACCTTATTTGAGAAAATTAGGTCTTTCCAAAATCTGATATTTTCTAATTATACTCTCATTTTCCAAATTTTGCCATCTACCAACTCTGTTGAAGACAGGAAAGTTCTACCTGTACACACTTTGAGGGTGAGCCCAGAATAAATTAAAGGAAATTTTCAAAAACAACTTATATCAACACTAGTGAAAAGCAGACTTATAGAACACCTTTTCACATGTTATTAGATTTTATTTCATCTTCTTTGAAAATTATTCTTAAGATCAAGTTCTTCATTAAATGCATAATTAACCATATGACCCAGCAACAACAAACTTAGATTTTTACCCTAGTAAAATAAAACTTATGCTAACACACAAGTTAAATGAATGTTTATAGCAGCTATATACTTAATGACTGAAAACTGACAATATCACAAATGTGCCTCATCTGGGGAATGGAGAAATATATTATAGTATATTCCAACAGTGGAACACTTCTTAACAATGCAAACAAAGGAAATATGGACACACAAAACAACATGAATCAATCTCAGGTACATGATACTAAATGAAAAATGCCATACTCAAAGGGTAGCATATTGTATGATTCCATATTATGATTTTCTGGGTACACAGAATATTGCAATTAATAGCTTAAATATAAGAATGTTCAGGGTCAGGGGAAAGATGGCATCAGTTTAAGTGGGCACTCACCATCTCTCTCACATAAGACAGCTGTTTGGAGACAGGATCCAGCCTGACTAAGCTTTTCTGGGAACCCACAGAGCAGGAGCCTTTGGGGCATTGATTTTGAGGGAGCTGAACAGGGAGATAGATTTCTCAAGATAAAACTGTGAGTTTTTACCCCTGTGGAAATAATGGACAGCTAAGACCCCCTCAGAACAAAGAGCTAGGGTGAGCCACAACTCCCGCTGGCCACCCAGCATAGGGGAGCATTCACTGAGAGTGAGACGGTCTTGGCAAGAGGAGGAGAAGTGTTTCCTTTCTGTGGGTATGGTTGCCTGGACCCCCTTAGAGCTTTGAGGAGCACACCAGCTCGCAAGAAGTGGCATTAGGCTGAGGGGAGAGGCGAATCTGCTGAGAAAGTCTGAATAACCTAACTGCCCTGGGATACAGAGGCTTGGACTGACAGAGGGTGGAGCCAGCCACTCTAATAGTTCTGTGCTGAGGACCATCAGAATTTCAACTCCCCTAAGGGAGTCAGGCAGTGGGAAGTGCTTAATAAGTTTTCAAGAGCCTATATAGGGTCACCTGGGAGGAGGGGGTGGTCTAGAAGAGGCTTGAAAAATCACTTTGGTGCCATGTATTCAGTCATCAGGATCCCATTTGAATTTCAAAAGGGAACTCAACCTGACCAGGAAAGGGGAGGGGGGATCTGCTCATATAGCCTGCGGAATCCAGCTGCCCTGGGAGTGCAAAATCTGCCTGGCAGAAAGTGACTGAATAGCTCTCTGAAGAGCTGGCTGAACCAGTTGGAGGGGTAGCTCATTGGGGGAATCTCTGCCTGGAATGTATCAGGTCCCTGGTTCAATCTCCCACTCCTTTTAGAGTGGTGATCCACAGGGATGTCTAACATCCAGCTGATACTATAGGACAAGGAAAACATAGACATTATTTTTGTACTAGCTTCTTTTGGGTCCTGAATTAGTCAGCCAAAGGGGTGCTAATGTGAAATACCAAAAATAGGTTGGTCTTTATAGAGGATATTTATTTGGGGTAGAAGTCCACAGATACCAGGCCATAAAGCGTTAAGTTTCTTCTCTCACCAAAGTCCATTGCCATGTGTTAGAGCAAGACAGCTGCTGATGATTGCCAGGGTTCAGGCTTCTTGGGTTCCTCTCTTCCAGGGGCTGCATTTCTCTCTGGGCTTAGCTCTTCTGGTTCCTCCACAAGGTCAGCTGTAGACGATCAGGTGAATGGCTCACTTCTCTTCTCCTGGGGCCTTCTTTCCAACATCAAAACTGCTTCTCAAAAACACTGCTATTCAAAACTGCTTCAACCCTTTCTTGCCATGCCTTTTATATTTGATTCCCCACCCACCAAGGGGTGGGGATCAACACCCTACTGAAGTAGCCCAGTCAACACCATAATCATAACTTAATCATGCCCAGATTAACAGATCAGTTTACAAGCATGATCCAATTATATTTTTGGAATTCATAATTGCATTAAATTGGCCAACAGCTACACTCCACACACTGAATTCCAAAAATACATTACAATATTCAAAAAACCTTAAATCAGTAACAATTTAACTACAAAATCATATCATAATCATTTTAAAGAAATACAGTTCATCTTGAGGCAAAGTCCCATCTGCTATAGACCACTGAAACTTACAAAGCCATTTAACTGCTTCCAATACACAAATGGAAAGACAAAGTATAAACATTTTCATTATCATAAGAAGAAATTGGGATGTTAAACATGAGTCATGGATCCTCTACAGTTGTAAACCTACAAGGCATCCTCCATTCAATTTCAAAGTCTGAGAGTCATTCTTAAGATGATGGTTTCTTCTCCTTGGGGCCACTTGGGAACCCACTCTTTCCACAGGTTTGCCCAATGGCGATTTTCTTGGTTCCACCGTCATCAAGCATCTGGGTGTCTATCAAGCTCCAGACCTCACCCTCCAAGAGTGTTGGGGTGATTGCCACACCTTACCCAATCTTTGGGTTAGAGTCCTAGCCCCCCTAATACAGTGAGGTGAAGACAACATTCTCTCTAACCTTTGGCATACAGGTTCAACCCTCTCAGAGCAATGGGTTGACCACCTGGCCTTCTCTAACCCATGGGAGACAGGTACACACCTCTCAGAACTATGGGGTGTTGACCTTAACTGCCCTAATCTTTGGGGAATGTGCTCCACTCTCTCTGCACCTTGGGGTGGCAAAACTCTCCCAGAACATTGGGTGGGGACATCCACCCTCTTCAACTGCTGGGGAAAACTCACCCTCTCTCTACATATGGGTGGGGCTCCTCTCTTGGCCCAAGGAGATGTTTTAATCCCAGATCTCTGCTTCCACAATTTTCTTCTTAAAACTATTTCTCCTTCAATCTCTCCTTTCCATGTCCTGTTTTGTCCAAGCTGACAGTGGTTTTGTTCATACAGCTCTCTCAAAAATTTTGTTGGTTTAGCATACAGGAAGCAGGGGTCCAGGCCATCAGACAGTAATACTTTCCACAAGTCCTTCCAAGATAACTGCATCTTCAATTCTGGTTTACAAGTTCCAAGTTTAGCAAATGTATTAGTCAGCCAAAGGGGTGCTAATGTGAAATACCAAAAATGGGTTGGTCTTTACAAAGGGTATTTATTTGGGGTAGAAGTCCACAGATACCAGGTCATAAAGCGTTATGTTTCTTCTCTCACCACAGTCCATTGTCACGTGTTAGAGCAAGACAGCTGCCGGCGTTTGCCAGGGTTCAGGCTTCTGGGGTTCCTCTCTTCCTGGGGCTGTGTTTCTCTCCAGGCTTAGCTCCTGTTTCCTCCACAAGGTCAGCTGTAGGCGATCAGGCGAACAGTTCGCTTCTCTTCTCTTGGGGCCTTCTTTCCAACATCAAAGCTGCTTCTCAAAGACTGCTTCTCCTCTGTTCTTTGCCTTGCCTTTTACATTCAATTCCACACCCACCAGGGGGTGGGGCTCAATGCCCTACTGACTGACATGGCCTAGTCAACGCCCTAATCATAATTCAATCATGCCCAGATTAACAGATCAGATTACAGGCATGATCCAATTATGTTTTTGGAATTCATAATTACATCAAATTCCCCAACGGTTACAGCAAAGTCTTCAAATACGGCATTTTCATCTTGGAATTTGATTTCCAGGAACTTGGAAGTTCCAGAATCAGTTTCTGTTTTCTTTGTGCCCAAAAGTTCAGTCGTAAGAGTATTTTGCTCATCTAGTATTTTGCTATAAGCTGCAAGGAGAAGCCAAGCCACATTCTCTGAGTTTGCCTTGGAAAGTTTTCAGCTAAATGCTCCAGTTCGCCATTTTCAAATTCTGTCTTCCATATAACACTAGGAGTTAATCTTGCTAAGTTCTCTGCAACTTTATAACATGGATCGCCTTTCCTCCAGTTTCCAATAATAGTTTCATCATTTACTTCTAAGGCATCATAGAAAGTCTCTTTAGTGTCCGTAATAATATCAACAGTTTCTTCAAAGTAATCTAGGCCTTTTCCATCAAGCATATCACAATTCCTCCAAAAAATACCCCTTACCCATTTATAAAACTGTTCCAACATTTTGGTAATTACAAAGCACTTACCCACTCCTCGGTACCAAATTCTGTATTAGTCAGCCAAAGGGGTGCTAATGTGAAATACCAAAAATGGGTTGGTCTTTATAAAGGGTATTTATTTGAGGTAGAAGTCCACAGATACCAGGCCATAAAGCGTTAAGTTACTTCTCTCACCAAAGTCCATTGCCACGTGTTAGAGCAAGACAGCTGCTGATGTTTGCCAGGGTTCAGGCTTTTTGGGTTCCTCTCTTCCAGGGGCTGCATTTCTCTCTGGGCTTAGCTCTTCTGGTTCCTCCACAAGGTCAGCTGTAGACGATCAGGTGAATGGCTCACTTCTCTTCTCCTGTGGCCTTCTTTCCAACATCAAAACTGCTTCTCAAAAACACTGCTACTCAAAATTGCTTCAACTCTCTTCTTGCCATGCCTTTTATATTTGATTCCCCACCCACCAAGGGGTGGGGCTCAACACCCTACTGAACTAGCCTGGTCAATGCCCTAATCATAACTTAATCATGCCCGGATTAACAGATCAGTTTACAAGCATGATCCAATTATATTTTTGGAATTCATAATTACATTAAATTGGCCAACAGCTACAGGTTCCTTATTTTCCAAAAAAAAAAAAAAATTACTTAAAAAAAATTAGGGAAGCGAGTGTGGCTCAATCACTAGAGCTCCCGTTTGCCATATGGGAGGCCCCGTGTTCGCTTCCCAGGGCCTCCTTGTGAGGGCAGGCCGGCCTGCGTGGCGCAGAGGGCTGATGCAGCAAGACCTCACAGCAAGGGGGAGAAAAGTAGACACAGAAAAAACACACAGCAAATGGACACAGCAAACACAAGCAGCAAGGGGTGGGGTAAATAAATAAATAAATAAATCTTTAAAAGAAAATTAAAAAAAAAATAAAAAATTTAACTTTGTTTACTCACTAAAACTCACCTCAAAACCTGCAGAGAGAAGCCTGCAGTGTAATTGATGAATGTAGGCAGCCTGAGAGGATCCACAAGGGCCCAATAAGGAACGCTGTTCTTCCTTAGCTTTGTTTGACAGCTTGCTCTGGGTGTGTGTTTGGGTTTGTTTTGTTGTTGTTGCTGTTGTTTTGTTTCTTGTTTTTCTTTCCTCTTTCCTCTCCCCCCCTTTTTTAAAATTAGATGCTACTAGCTTTTTTCTTCTTTGGTGTATATCTCCTTCCTTGATTTCCCATTTTCTGTGTATAGTGATTTTGTCTACCATTTTTATCTTGTTTCCTTCCTTCATCTTTCTATCTTCTGCTTTCTGTTGTGGTGCTTACATTCCACCATTTTTTATTAGTCCTCAACTTTATTGGTTTCGATTTCTATCTCATCTATTCTGTATATATATACATATATATATAAACTTATATATATAAGTTTATATATATATATAAACTTTTTTGTTTCTGTCCTGTTTTTTCTCTTTCTCTCTCTCTGCATCACTCTGGCCTTTTAAATCAGTCTATATATTTTTCTTTATTTGAGTTACCATTTAATTGCAGGTACTCCACTTTTTTATTCCTATTACTCTACACTGCTTACATGAGTTAAATACTTATTTACCAAGTCTTTTACGGCCGCTCTTCTAACTTTTATTATTATTTCTATTATCCTTTTTCTTTTCTTACCTCTTTTGATTTCTCTGGCCCTAATCTTTTTCCTTCAAGGGAACATAGAAAATAGCAATGAAATAGAACAAGAAGAACAAAGTGTCAAAGAGAAAACTTAACACACACACAAAACCTTCAGCTAAACAAAACTGTAGAGCAGAGAGAGAAGCTAATCAACTGAATAAACCCATCAAGATAAATGATGACCAGAGGGCAACAAGTAATTACAAACCATACTAAGAAGCAGGAAGACATGGAGCAGTCCAATGAACAAACTAAAAACCAGAAAGAAATGCAGAACATCGAACAACTAATCAAAGCTGTCCAAACAAATATCACGGACTAACTTAATAAAGTGCAGGAAGAAATTAAGGATATTAAGAAGACACTGGGAGAACATACTGAAGAAATTGTAAAAATACATAAAAAGATAACGGATATGATGGTGATGAACAGAATAATCCATGAAGTAAAAAATACACTGGAATAACATAACAGATGATTTGAGCAGCAAGAAGAAAGAATTAGTGGTATATAAGGGAGTACATGTGAAATCAAACAGATAGTAGAACAGATAGATAAAAAGATAGAAAAAATCCAGCAGGGACTTAAGGATTTAAACGACAGTACAAAATGCACAAACATACACGTTATAGGCATCACAGAGGAAGAAGTCAAAGGAAAGGGAACAGAAGGAGTGTTGAAGGAAATAATGGCTGAAAACTTTCTGACCCTATTGAGGGAGATGGATATACATGTCCAGGAAGCACAGCGCACCCCAAGCAGTGTAAATCCTAACAGGCTTACTCCAAGACATATACTTTTCAAAATGTCCACGGCTCAAGATAAAGATAAAATACTTAAGGCAGCAAGAGAAAAGAGACCCATCACATACAAGAGAAGCTTCGTAAGATTAAGTGCTGATTTCTCATCTGAAACCATGGAGGCAGGAAGACAGTGGTATGACATAGTCAAGATACTCAAAGAGAAAAACTTCCAGCCACAAATTCTTTATCCAGAAAAGTTGGCATTCAAAAATGATAGAGAGTTCAAAATATTAACAGATAAACAGAAATTAAGACAGTATGCCAATAAGAACACTGTCCTTCAATAATTACTAAAGGAAGTTCTACAGGTTGAAAGGAAAAAACAGGAGAGAGAGAGTTGGAGGAGAGTGTAAGAACAACTAGAGAGGCAAAAAGAGAAATAAAAACAACATATGACATACATAAACCCAAAGAAAATATGGCTGATGTAAGAAATTCCTTTAGAGTAATGACATTGAACGTTAATGGATTGAACTCACCAGTCAAGAGACATAGATTGGGAGAATGGATAGGAAATATGAACTATGTATATGTTGTCTACAAGAAACCCACCTTAAACCCAAGGATTCAAGGAGGCCAAAAGTGAATGGCTGGAATACAATTTTACAAGCAAACAACAACCAAAAATTTGTGAGAGTAGCTATACTAATATTGAACAAAATAGACTTTAAATACAAAACTATTGAAAGAGACAAAGATGGACACTATATAGTAGTAGAAAGGGTAATCTTTCAAGATGAAAGAACCACCGTAAACATTTATGCACCTAATCAGGATGCCTCAAAATACATGTGGCAAACACTGGAAAGAATATGTGGAGACATAAATACCTCTGCATTTATAGTGGGGGACTTTAATACACCATTATCACCATTAGACAGAACATCTCAACAGAGAATCAATAAAGAAACAAAGACTCTGAATAATACATTAGAGGATCTGGACCTAATAGATATGTACAGAACGCTACACCCAAATACAGTGGGATATACATTCTTTTCAAATGCACATGGATCATACTCCAAGATAGACCACATGCTAGGCCACAGAACGACTCTCAATGAATTCAGAAAGATTGAGATTATACAAAGTAATTTCTCTGACCACAATGGAATGAAATTGGAAATCACTAAGGGCCAGAGAACCAGATTGGGCACAAAGATATGGAAGTTAAATATTTCACTCTTAGACAAACAGTGGGTCAAGGAGGAAATCTCAAAAGAAATCAGTAACTATCTTGATAAGAATTAAAATCACAATACAATATATCAAATCCTATTGGAGGGGGACTTCTGGGGAGATGGCAAACTAGTAAGACACAGGAATCTCGTCACCAGAAAAATAGCTTGAGGACAGGCTCAAACAGCCCTGAAAAAAGTTCTTTTAGGGTTTAGAACAGTAGGTGAAGGCTGTACACCACCCAGAAGAGAGAGGGACAAAAGAGGGAAATTGTGATGACAGAACAGTGAGTTGGAACCAGCAGTGCCTGCTGCTGTCGGCACCCTTCCCCACACTAAAGACTCTAGAATTCTTGGGCCTCTGGGTCTGTGACTACAGACAAAGGGGGCTCCAGGGATCTTCCACCCAAGGAAAGGGGAGAGAGAGGAACACATCCTAAGGCTGACTCAGGTTCTGACCTGCAAATTTGGGCTGCGGTGCCGCATGAGCCCTTTCAGGCCAGGTGGGATCACAGGGTGGTTTGACCTGGGAGCCAGTGAAGGACTGGAAAAATCTGACCCATGCAATCTCACTCTCTTCAAGCCTCGACTAATTGTTGTGAACTCCACAGGAGAGGGGAGAGAAAGCCTGCGGCTGACTCAGCTTTTGACTCCCAGGTTTGGTCTGTCCTGTCCCCAGAGCCCTTCCAAGCTGGGTGGGGCTGTGCCATTGTTTGCCTTGGAGCCTGCAAGGGGCTAAAGATATACAACCCTCCCAATCTTCTCCTCTACTAACAGGGACTGATTGTTGAGGATTCAGAGGGGAGTGGAAATATTTCCTAGCTGGGAATAGGGAGGGGGCTGCCAGAGAATACTGCAGAACTGTCTCAGGATGTTTGAATTACGAGGCCCTTAGCCTCCAGACAGGAAGTTCTATCACATTGATCTGGTCTGTGTCACAACAAACACACTCCGAGCAGGCATTGACTTGAGAACTCACAAAGAGTGCCGTCTCCTGGCAGAACAAGGAAGTGCACATAAGAAAATTAAAAATGAGGAGAGGCTTTTTGTGCCCTCTATAGCCTCCCTGCCCAAGACCCTAGGAAGTGACTCTACAAACACTTACTGGGTCCAGTGCCCAGTTTTGAGCAATCAGCAGGAAAATCCTAAAAATCCAGGTCAAGCCAAAAATCAAAGAGCTGTATCAACTCACAGCCTCCTGCTACTAAATCCCTATAAAAGAGAAAGAGATTGAGCATCTGAGTAAACTACATCCTAACCAGATGCCTAAACACCAGCAAAAAGTTACAAGCCATAATAAGAAAATAAAAGACATGGCCCAAGAAAAGGAATACATCAAAGTCCCAGAAGACATGCAAAATTTGAGAGAACTAATAAGCAAGATGAGCACAAATTTCCAAAATCAAATTAATGACTTGAAAGACAGCATAGTTAAAGAGATAAACGACATCAAGAAGAAATTGAGTGAATGCAAAGAAGAATTTGGAATCCTGAACAGAAAAGTAATGGAGTTCATGGGAATGAAAGACACAATATGTGAGGTCAAAAACACATTTGAAGCATACAACAGCAGACTCAAAATGATAGAAGAAAGAATAAGTGATACCGAAGACAGAGCAGCTAAAATTGAAGAGAGAAAAGAACAGAGAGATAAAAGAATGGAAAAAATTGAGCAGGGGCTCAGAGAGTTGAATGACAACACAAAACACAACAACATATGTGTCAAGAGAGTTCCAGAAGGGGAAAAGAAGGGAAAAGGGGCAGAAACAGATTTGAGAAAATAATAGCTGAAAATTTCCCAACTCTCATGAATGAAATGAACTTACATGTCCAAGAAACACACTCTACCCCAAACAGAATAAATCGAAATAGACCTATGCCAAGACACATACTACTCAGAATGTCAAATGTCAAAGTTAAAGAGAAAATTCTCAGAGCAGCAAGAGAGAAGCAAATGATCACATACAAGGGACAACCAGTAAGACTTAGTGCAGATTTCTCTTCAGAAACCAGGGAGGTGAGAATACAGTGATATGATAGAATTAGGAAACTGAAAGAGAAAGACTGCCAGGTGAGAATTCTTTGTCCATCAAAACTGTCCTTCAAATATGAAGGTGAATATAAAATACTCACAAACAAACAGAACCTAAGAGAGTTTGCAAAAAAGAATCCACCTTTGCAGGAAATATTAAAGGAAGCCTTAGAACCTGAAAGAAAAAGACAGGAGAGAGAGAGACTTGGAGGAGAGTATAGAAGAAAGAATAGCAGAAAGGATAACCAAAAGAGTAAAAAGAGAGACAAAAACAAGATGGCATATGAAAACCAAAGAATAAAATGGAGGAAGTAAATAGTGCATTTACAGTAATATCATTCAATGTGAATAGATTAAACTCCCCAATCAAAAGAGACAGGCTGATAGAATGGATATAAAAACATGAGCCATCCATATGCTGCTTATAAGAAACTCACCTTAGACCCAGGGATACAAACCGGCCGAAAGTGAAAGGTTGGAAAAAGATACTACATGCAAATAGTAACCAGAAAAGAGCAGGGGTAGCAATACTAATATCAGAGAAAACAGAATTTAAATGCAAAAATTTATAAGAGATACAGAAGGCCATTATATATTAATAAAAGGGATGATCCACTAGGAAGATATAACAGTCATAAATATCTATGCACCTAACCCGGGTGCCCCAAAATATATGAGACAAACTCTGGCAAAACTGAAGGGAGAAATAGACATTTCTACGATAATCATTGGAGACTTCAACACCCCACTCACATCATTAGATAGAACAACTAGACAGAAGATCAACAAAGAAACAGAGTACTTGAACAATATTATAAAGAAATTAGGCCTAACAGACATATACAGAACACTGCATTCCAACTCAGTAGCTTATACATTCTTCTCAAGTGCCCATGGATCTTTCTCCAGGATAGACCATATGTTAGGTCACAATACAGCTCTCAATAAATATAAAAAGATTTAGATTATACAAAGCGCCTTCTCAGAGCATAATGGAATGAAACTAGAAATCAATAATTGTCAGGAAAAAAGTAAATTCGCAAATGTGTGGAAACTGAACAACACACTCTTAAATAATTGGTGGATCAAAGAAAAAATTGAAAGTGAAATAAGTAAATATTTTGAAACAAATGAAAATGAGAACCCAACGTATCAAAACTTATGGGATACAGTGAAGGCAGTCTTGAGAGGGAAATTTAGAGCCCTAAATACCTATATTAAAAAACAAGAAAGAGCTAAACTCAATTATTTAACTGAACAACTAGAGAAACAAGAAAAAGAACAGCAAACCAATCCCAAAGCAAGCAGAAGGAAAGAAATAATAAAGATTAGAGCAGAAATAAAGGAAAATGGGAACAGAAAAACAATAGAGAAAATCAACAAAGCCAAAAAAAACCTGGTTCTTTGAGAAGATCAATAAAATTGACAAAACCCTAGCTAAATTTACAAGGAAAAAAAGAGAGAAGATGGAAACAAATACAATCAGAAATGAAAGGGGGAAATTTAAAAATGACCTTACAGAAATAAAAAGAATCATAAGAGGATATTATGAGAAACTATATGCCAACAAACTACACAACCTAGAAGAAATGGAAAAATTTCTAGAAATGCACAACCAACCTACACTGACGTTACAAGAAATACACGAACTTAGCAAACCAATCACATTTAAGGAGATTGAATCCATCATCAAAAATCTCCCAGCAAAGAAAAGTCCAGGAACAGAAGGCTTCACAGGTGAATTCTACTAAGCATTTCAAAAAGAATAACACCAATTCTGTTTAAACTCTTCCAAAAAAATTGAAGAGGAGGGAAAATTACCCAACACATTTTATGAAGCCAACATCACCCTAAAACCAAAACCAGATAAAGATTCTACAAGAAAAGAAAATTACAGACCAATCTCTCTAATGAACATAGATGCAAAAGTTCTCAACAAAATACTTGCAATTCGAATCCAACAGAATATCAAAAGACTTATACATCACAACCAAGTTCGATTTATTCCTCATATGCAAAGATGCTTCAACATTAGAAAATAAATCAATGTAATACACCACATTAACAAATTGAACGAAAAAAACCACAGGATCTTCTCAATAGATGCAGAAAAGGCATTCAATAAAATCCAGCATCCGTTTTTTGTTAAAAACACTTCAAAAGATAGGAATAAAAGGAGAATTCCTCAATATGATAAAAGGCATGTATGAAAAATCAACAGCCAACCTCATACTCAATGGGGAAAGGTTGAAAGCTTTCCCTCTAAGATTGGGAACAAGACAAGGATGCCCACTGTCACCATTGTTATTCAACGTAGTACTAGAAGTTTTAGCTTGGGCAATTACACACACACACACACACACACACACACACACACACACACACAAATAATTAAAGGCATCCAAATAGGAAAAGAGGAAGTCAAACTCTCACTGTTTGTGGATGACATGATCCTGTACTTGGAAATCCTGAAGTATCCATGACAAAGCTACTTGAACTAATATATGAGTTCAGCAAAGTGGCAGGGTACAAGATCAACATGCAAAAATCAGTAATGTTTTTGTACACTAGTACTGAACAACCTGAGGAGGAAATTAGGGGAAAAATTCAATTTTCAATAGCAACAAAAAGACTGATATACCTAGGAGTTAATTTAACCAAAGAAGTACAGGAACTATATGTAGAAAACTACAAAACAATGCTAAAAGAAATTTACAAAGATGTAAAGAAATGGAAAGACATTCTGTGCTCATGGATTGGAAGAATAAATATGATGAAGATGTCAATCTTACCCAAACTGATTTATAGATTCAATGCAATACCAATCAAAATCCCAACAGCTTACTTTACAGAATTAGAGAAGGCAATTACCAAATTAATCTGGAAGGGTAAGTGCAATTGAATACACAAAAGCATTCTAAAAAAGAAGGGTGACATGGGAGGAATTTCACTGCCTGACTTTGAAACATATTTCAAAGCTACAGTGGTCAAAACTGCGTGGTACTGGCATAAAGATAGACACATTGATCAGTGGAATAGAATTGAGAACCCAGAAATAAACTCTTACCTATACAGTCAACTGATTTTTGACAAACCTACCAAGCCCACAAAAATGGAAAAAAACAGTCTCTTCATGAAATAGTGTTGGGAGAACTGGATATCTATAACCAAAAGAATGAAAAAGGACCCCTATCTCACCCCCTATACAAGATTCAACTCAAAATGGATCAAAGATCTAAATATAAAAACCAGGATTATAAACCTCCAGAAGAAAATATAAGGAAAAATTTTCAAGACCTTGTAGTAGGTGGTCGTTTTTTTGACCTTACACTCAAAGCACGTGCAACAAAAGAAAAAAACAGATAAATGGAACCTCCTCAAAATTAAACACTTTTGCACATCACAGGACTTTGTCAAAAGGGTGAAAAGGCCACCAAGTCAATGGGAAAAATATTTGGAAATCACATATCTGATAAAGGTTTAATATCCAGGATATATAAAGAGATGTTGCTACTCAACAATAAAAAGACAAATGACCCAATTAAAAAATGGGCAAAATACTTGAATAGACATTTCTCCAAAGAAGAAATAAAAATGGCAAAAAAAAAAAACACATGAAGAAATGCTCAATATCACTCATGATTAGGGATATGCAAATCAAAACTACAATGAGATGTCATTTCACACCTATCAGAATGGCCACTATTAAAAAGACAGAGAACTACAAGTGTTGCATAGGATGTGGAGAGATAGGAATACTTCTTCACTGTTGGTGGGAATGCAGAATTATACAGCCACTAGGGAGGACTGTTTGGCAGTTCCTAAAGAAGTTGAATATAGACTTGCCCCGTGACCCAGCAATACCAGTACTGGGTATATACCCAGAATAACTGAGAGTAGTGACACGAACCGACATCTGCACACCGATGTTCATAGCAAAGTTATTCACCATTGCCAGAAGTTGGAAACAACCCGGGTGTCCATCAACAGATGAATGGATAAACAAACTGTGGTCTATTCATATGATGGACTACTATGCAGCTGTAAGAAGAAATGAACTGATAAAGCATATGACAACATGGATGAACCTGGAAAACATTATGTTGAGCGAAGCAAGCCAGACACAAAAGGACAAATACTGTATGAATGTGTTTTTATGAACCAAACATATTGTGTAACATATTGCTTGATTCAAAAAATTTTTATATGTATCCTTTATATTTAAATGAGAAATGTATATATTTTTTCATCTGTGTTTACTTTTACTTTTAAATTGTTTATATTTTTAATTATTAAGTGTACAAAATAAAGTAAAAAAAAAAAACCCTATTGGATGCAGCCAAAGCTGTATTGAGAGGGAAATTCATAGCCATAAATGCATATAACAAAAAAGAAGAAAGAGCTAAAATTGAACATATAACTGCACACTTGGAGGAATTGGAAAAACAACAACAAACTAATCCCAAAAGAAGTAGAAAGAAGGAAATAACAAAATTAGAACAGAACTAAATGAAATAGAAAATAAGAAAGCACTAGAATAAATAAACAAAGCCAAAAGCTGTTCTTTGAGAAGATCAATAAAATAAAAAAAACCTTAGCCAGAATAACAAAGGAAAAGAGAGAGCAGATGCAAATACATAACATAAGAAATGAGGAAGGGGATATCATCACTGATCCCACAGAAATAAGGAGTATCATAGGAAGATACTTTGAAAAAGTATATGCCAACAAGAATGATAATTTAGAGGAAATGGACAAATGCCTAGAAACTCACAAGCAGCCTACACTGATGAAAAAAGAAATTGAGAAACACAACATTCCAATTACAAGTAAATATATAGACACAGTCATCAAAAACCTCCCAACAAAGTAGAGCCCAGGACCAGATTGCTTTACTGGGGAATTCCATCAAACTTTTTGGAAAGAGCTAACACCAGTCCTGCTTTGGCTCTTCCAAAAAATAGAAGTAGAAGGAACATTGCTTTACTCATTCTATGATGCCAATATTACCCTAATACCAAAGCCAAGCAAAGATGCCACAAGAAATGAAAATTACAGACCAATCTCTCTAATGAACCTATATGCTAAAATACTCAACAAAATACTTGCTAATTGCATTCAACAACATATCAAATGAATTATACACCATGACCAAGTAGGTTTCATACCTGGTATGCAAGGATGGTTCAACATAAGAAAAGCAATCAATGTAATACACCACATAAACAGGTTGAGAGAAAAATTACATGATCATCTCCATAGATGCAGAAAAAGCATTAGAAAAAATACAGAACCCTGTCCTAAAAAAAGCACTGCAAAAGATAGGAATAGAAGGAAACTTTCTGAACATGATAAAGGGTATATATGAAAAACCCAGAGCCAACACCATCTTCAATGGTGAAATCCTAAAAGCTTTCCCTCTAAAATCAGGAAAAAGACAAGGATGCCCACTATCACTGCTCATACTTTACATTGTCTTACAAGTACTTGTTTGAGCTGTGAGGCAAGAAAAAGATATAAAAGGCATGCAAATTGGAAAAGAAGAAGTAAAAAGTTCACTATTTGCAGATATAATCCTATATATAGAAAGTCTTGAGAAATCTACAACAAAATTTCTAGAACTTATAAAGTAGCTTAGCAAAGTCGCAGAGTATAAGATCAATGCTCAAAAATCAGTAGCATTTCTGAAAACCAATAACGAGCTATCTAAAGACAAAATCAAGAAAATGTATCATTTACAATAGTAACTAAAAGAATCAAATACATAGGAATAAATGCATAAATTTAACTAAAGATGTAAAGAACTTATATACAGAAAACTACATAACACTGTTAAAGGAAATCAAAGAAGATTTAAATAAATGGAAGAATATTCCCTGTTCATGGATAGGAAGACTAAATATCATCAAGATGTCTATCCTACCCAAAATAATCTACAAATTTATTGCAATCCCCATAAAACTCAACACTGTATTTTTTAATGAATTAGAAAAAATAACCACAAAATTTATTTGGAAGGGTAAGAGTAACTGAATCAACAAAGACATATTGAAAAAGAAAAATGAAGTTGGAGGTATCACACTACCTGACTTTAAAGCATACTACAAAGCTACAGTGTTCAAAACGGCATGGTATTACCAGAAGGATAGACATACCGAACAATGGAACTGAATTGAGAGTTCCGATATAGATCCTAACATATACAGTCATGTGATATTCGACAAGCCCACCAAGCACACTCAGTTGGGAGAGAATTGCCTCTTCAACAAATGGTGCTTCGAGAACTGGATATCCATATCCAAAAGAATGAGAGAGGAACCCCATCTCACACCTTATACAAAAATCAACTGAAGAAGGATCAAAGATCTAAATATAAGATCCAAGACCATAAAGATCTTAAAAGATAATGTAGGGAAGCATCTACAGGACCTTGTAATAGGAAATAGTTTCATGAACTTCACACCCAAAGTCCGAGTATTAAAAAAAATAGATAACTGTGATCTCCTCAAAATTAAAATCTTCTGCATGTCAAAGGATGTTATCAAGAAAGTAAAAAGGCAGCTACGCAATGGGAGAAAATATTTGGCAACCATCTATCTGATAGGAGCCTAAAGTCCTGCATATATAAAGAAATCCTACATCTTGAAAATGAAAAGACAAACAACACATTTTAAAAATGGGCATGCAACCTGAAAAGACACTTCTCCAAGGAAGAAATACAAATAGCTAAAAAGTACATGAAAAGATGCTCAACATCGCTAGCTATTAAGGAAATGCAAATCAAAACTACAATGAGATACCATCTTACACCCATTAGAATGGCAGCTATTAAAAAAACAGCAGACTATAAGTGTTGGAGAGTATGTGGAAGAATGGGAACCCTCATCCACTGCTGGTGGTATTGCAGAATGGTCCAGCCACTATGGAGGACACTTTAGTGGTTCTTCAAAAAACTTAATATAGAACTTCCATATGATCCAGAGATTCCACTGCTGGGTATATACCCTGAAGAATGGAAAGCAAAAACACAAACAGATATATGCACACCAATGTTCATAGTGGCATTGTTCACTATTGCCATAAGTTGGAATCAAACCAGGTGCCCATCAACAGATGAATGGATAAACAAAATGTGGTACATAAATACAATGGAATATTACTCAGCTCTAAGAAGGAATAAAGTGCTAACACACAGGATAACATGGATGAATCTTCTGTTGAGTGAAGCAACCCAGGCATTGAAGGATGAACAGTACATGACCTCACTGATATGAATTAAGGAAATTGAGCAGTCTCAGAGAGTTATTTCTGTAAGATAGGTTTACAAGAAATAGAAAGAGCAGAGAAGGTTGTGAGCCATCACCCTTATGGATGTAATCTATGGTAAAGTAATAGAGTGTAGCTGTGTATTGAAGGGATAGGACAAGAGGGTAGTGATATTTGTGAGTTGGGTGGTGCAGAGTTGACAAGTGGGTAGATTGGCAAGGGTGGGTCAGCAGGTCCAGGATACTGGGGAGAGGGTTGGGAGGGGGACTGGCTGAACACTGGGGATTTTGGTTATCTGGTTGAAAGTACAGTGGTGGGAATGATCTTTTGGCAGGATGGCAGGGTTGCTGGTTTAGGGCGTTGGTTGGGGGGGCATTCGGGATGAGGCATGCCTGGAGTGGGCTTCTAGTCAGTGTGTGAGTGTTCATTTTATCATAGTGTGTTGTGTCAGTGGGTTGAGACCCATATGGTGAGTGGGGGAGGGGATTGGACTCCTGTCTTTGGGAGGGCTGATTTGTTCAGGAGTAGACAGGCGGGAGTCTTTCAAGAGCAAGGGCAGTTCCTAGTGTGTGGGGTGGACAGGCCAGTGTATCAACATCTCTTGTTGCATGTAATTATGAATCTTGTCAAACCAGGGGGTACTTGTGGGCCCTAGGGGAATGGTGTGGGGGATTGGAATAGATCAAACAGGGGGTATTTATTCATCAATAGAAATGTTCTTCATTGCCATTCAGTGATAGACCCAGAACATGGTGGATGTCATCAGAATTTGTAAAAGTGTACAGCCTAAGATATGGGCCATGGTGTGTACCATTGATGATGTTTGGTGGCTGTTTTTCACTGTTTTTGTATTTGTTGTAGCGGTGCTACCATCCACATATAAGGGGTATTGGTGCAGGGGGGAGGAAGGGGGGAAGATTTTGGGTATGTGGGAGTCTCCTTTGTTCTGTGTGTGGCTTTGCTGTGACCTAAAACTTCTTTAGGGACAGGGTGATGGATGGTGAGACACTGGGGAATGGGAGGGGTAGGGTGCCGCGGTACATACTGGACACCAGATACTGCAGTGACCAAAGGCCAGAGGTCAAAATTTTACAAAAAATATTTTTCATTTTTTTACAATCCCAATCCTTTAATTTTATTTTATTTTTAGTTTTTTTTAAAATTATATATGTTATCTCCTACATTTAAACTTAACATTATTATTTCATTTTCCTATTAATTGTATTCAGTTATTGTAAGGGCTTCATCTTTGAAAAAGCTTTGAATCACAGAAGTGTTACAACTGGGCCAAGGGAGGATCGTTGGTGTGGGTTGTCAAGGATGGGAGATGCATGGGAGGAAGTTCACCTGAGCATAAATATAAGGTATATAAAAATGTCCAAATGTTCACAGGACATTGTCACAGTGGGTAGAGAATCACTTAACAAATGAGAGAATAATGAATTCCCATCCTCAAGAGCTCTGCCACATTCTCTAAGGGAGCAGCAACAGTCCCCCAGGTGCAGGGGCAGTGACTGGCAAGCGAGGATGATCCACTGATGGGCCCTTGATATTGATGACTACCCTTATCAGTCTTTGCTCTTGAAATTGAAACTTAGCCTATTGTTATGGGGTGCCTAAGGCTTGCCTCCTGAGAGCCTCCTTGTTGCTCAAATGTGGTCTCTCTCTAAGCAAATCTCAGCATACAAATGCATTACCTTCCTTCCAGCATGGGACATGACTCCCAGGGATGAGTCTCCCTGGCACCAAGGGATTGCTACCAAGTGCCAACTGGCAATGCAACTGGAAAAAGACTGAATAAAAGGGGGGAAAGGTAAAGACAAATGAGTTTATATGGCTACAAGACTTCAAATTTAGTTACGAGTTCTTCCCAGAGGTAATGCTTACGTACATCTCAGTTGGATCTCATAGAATCCTAAAGTGGATATCACCCCAAATAGTGGGGCTCCTGAGGGCTCTTGAGACACCCAGTTCCTATGTCAGAACAGATAGCTCCGGAGTTTGGTGCCTTGCCAGTGGGCCCTACTTTGGAGTTTGTACTTCTGAGAGTGATAGAGTTGGACTCAACTATGTCTTCCCTGCACATGGCTCATCTGTTCCCTTCTATTCAAACCTATACTTGGAGCTGGAGTTTGTAGGTGTACATCCAGAGACTTGAATCTTTGGGTCATCCATGTGCCAGCTGGGCCTGGAAATTCAGTGAAGCAGTAACTTCTACTCTACAGCTCATTGGACTCACCCAGGACAACTGATGGAGAGATGATGATGGACAACAGCCATCCCAGGGAATGGAGAGAGTCTGAAGCTTCAGGCAGGATAATCCCATCCATCTTTCCCATGGGATATAAGCCCCCTCTCAATTGGAGGAAGAGTGGACATCACCATCCCAGACTCCTCAGGATGGGGGAGAAGAGCTATGGACTAGACTGGGCTTAATTGTATTCTACTATAGATATATTGTGATTCAAGTGATGGAGAAGATTATAGCATTGATGTGGAGCCAGTGGCCACTGGTTGCTTTGGGGATAGGGAGAGGGAGGAGCAGTTGTAATGCAGGGGCTTTTTCAGGGCTTGGGAATTGTCCTGAGTGACATTGCAGTGACAGATGTAGGCCATTTTATATCATCATATTAGCATGCAGAACTGAGTGGGAGAGAGTATGGTCTACAATGTGAACTATGGTCCATGCTTAATGGCAAAGCCCCAGGATGTGTTTATCAATTGCAATTAATGTGCCACACTAATGAAAGATGTTTATGTGGGAGGTTATGGGAGGTGTGGGAGGTGGGGCATATGGTAATCCCTATATTTTTTGTGTAGCATTTATGTAATCTAAGTAACTTTAAAAAGAAAAATAACAAACAAAGATAAGGGTGAATGTTACTATGGACCAAAGTAGACTTATTATGATACTAGTATTTGGAACATTGATTGAAAGACAGTGGTCACCAGAGTTTCTGAGGGGAGGTAGAACAATAGGTGTAACATGTGGTATTTTTGAGACATATCTGCATGATATTGCATTGACAAATACAAGCTATTATACATTTTGTTCAAACCTATAAAAATGTGCCATGCAAAGTATAACATATAATGTAATCTATAGACCATGTTTAGAAGCAATGCTTCAGTACGTGTTCATCAATTGGAACAAATGAACCACACTCATGGAAGATGTTAATGGGGGCAATGGGTGGAGGGAGGTTGGGGAGTTATATGGAAATCCCCATTATTTTGGATGTAATGTTTATGTAATTTAGTATTCTTTTAAATATAAAGAATAAATTTAAAAGGAAAAAAAAAGAATTTTCTTCTTTTGCAAAGCTTAAGTAATAGAAATAAATAGATTAAGAACAAAAAATCTTAAAATTTATATTTCCTCCCATGACAGAATTTGGGAGTAAAATTAATGTTCATATATCTGTCATTTAATCTAGTCTCACAAAAGAAATCCTTCTTTCCAGTGAGGGCCAAGGGCCAATCATTGTACATCACAAATTGGGGTTTATAGGTGAAGGAATCGGTTGTACTGTGGATACAATTCAAAATTCAGAGAAATATCTATTACAAGAAATATGTAGTCAGCATCTAGGTTCTCCTTTGGAACATAAACATTCTTTCTCAAATCATCAGGTAAACATTTTTTCCCAGAATTTGTCTACTCATTCATTTCCACTTACCAATAGATTTGTTTCTGCAAAGTGGGTTTTGCATGAGAAACTTCATTTTAGATTACAGTATTGGATCAACTTTGAAAAAATAAGGTTCCTCAAATATGTTTTAGAGCTCTACACATGAGATATTTCCCCCCATTTCCCTGCAGAAGAGGAGATTCAAAGTTAGAGAAATTATTTATTGAGTAAATTGCCTATCACTCTTGTAATTGAGTATTTGTTATTTATATCTGCAAGAACTATACTTCTTATGGGTAACGCATTTGGTCAGCCCTTCTATACTTACTGAGCACCTGTTCTTGATCATAAGTTCTGTGCCCTTTTGTAAATTCATGGAGCAGTCAGTTATTTTCAAGTTTGAGGTTATTACAATGCTATTACTTTCATTTTGTGTATTAGAAGTACCTATCTGCTCTCTAGTAACTGAATATTATTTTCTCCTTTCCGTACTAGAAGTGCTTAGATCATCTCTTTCTCTTTGGGTCACATTGAATCCAACTGGACTAAAAGGAATAAACAAACATAACTGTGGTATCTGAGTTCATTTTTCATGGACTGTGTAATTCAAAGGAGCTCCAGACCTTCCTCATACTGTCATTTTTCTATATTCTACCCGAACCTCCTTGTTGTGTTCTTAATCAAGACTGACCCCCATCTCAATTCCCCCATGTATTTCCTCTTAGCCAATCTCTCCTTTGTTGATTTTTGCCTTTCCTCAGTCACCACCCCTAAACTTATCACAGACTTCCTGAAGGATAACAAGACCATCTCCTTTGGAGGGTGCAAGAGCCAGATCCTCTGTGTGCATTTATTTGCAGGAGATGAGATGGTGCTGCTCGTGACAACGGCCTATGACTATTATGTGGCCATATGCAAATCACTCCATTATTCCAGCATCACAGACCGAAAATAGTGCATCTGGGTTGTTTTAATATCATGTATCACTGGCTTTGTGCATGCCACGAGTCAACTGGCTATGATGTTGGATCTGCCATTCTGTGGACACAGAGTATTGGACAGCTTTTTCTGTGATGACCCTTTGGTGATCAAAATAGCCTGCATGGATACTCACACTCTGTTGATATTGATATATGTTGACAGTAGCATCTTGGCAACAGCTTGCTTCTTCCTCTTGCTGGCATCCTATACCTATATCCTACTAACTGTGCACTTTCACTGTAAGGGTGGAGCACCAAAGGCTCACTCCACCTGCACTTCCCACATCACTGTGGTGGTGCTGTTCTTTGTGCCCTGAATCTTCATTTATCTGTGGCCACTCAGCATCACTTGGGTGGACAAGTTTCTTGCTGTGCTTTTTTACAGTAATTACACCTCTCCTGAATCCAGCTATTTACACACTGAGAAATAGATTAAGAATGCCATACAGAGATTGATACACCAGCATAAAGGTTCAAGAAAAAAAATTAGATCTCTCTTACAATCAGAAATATACTGTGTGCACTCCAATTTCACTACACTTTAACTGGAAGTACGCCCTGTTCATATTAGTAAACCACAAGTGTTCCCAGATGTATGGTTTGTGTTTTCCTTTACTTCCTCTTAGAGAATCATGATTCGGCAAACATATTCATTTGTATATGTATAAGTTCCAAGATTAACAGATAACAGTAATGACAAAAATAATTGCTGTTATTTATTAAACACATTTCACCCATATTATGTTTCTTAAAATGTCACTTTGGGTTAGTTATCACTAGTCTCATTTTTTAAATGGACGATTTATCTACCCTAATCCTCGCATAGCTAGAAAGAATATTGAACATCTTTGATCTTCATTCCCTTGGGAGAAAAAGAATAAATGAATGTAATTATAACATATTGCCTCTGCTCTCCACAAGCTCAGTTCCTTTAATTGAGGTTTCATGTTTTATCACTTTATTAAAGGTTGAGTTATTCTTGAAAATCATTTCTAAATATACAGGTAGATGTGTTTGCAATCCTTTGAAATATTATTTCTTCTCTCTTTTTAATAAAGAAAGTTTATCATTATAGATTAATATTAAATAAGGAAATAAGGAAAAGGAGCCATGAGAGTGGGGGAGTATGACTTGCTTCAAAGCAAAAGAAATTCATACTGATGAGAAAATAAGGCAAGGAGAAACCATCAATAACAATAAAAACAAAATACAACTGTTCATTCAATGCTCAAATAGCCTGCACGGTTCTGGGATATATACTAAACCAAATTTCCACTTTCAATGAAAGTTCTAACATCACCCCTAAAAATTGCAAAATTTATATATATATTCATACATAAATACATATATACATACACATATCATTATGTGTGTATAATATATTGAGTATGTGCAGTTGATGTTATTGCTACAAGGTGGGAGAAAGCAAAGCCAGTTATATCAGCATTGTGTGGTCTTTTAAATAAAGTTGCCTATGTAATATTGCATATTCTACACCATTTGTCATTTTCTGAATAAAATTATACTTATGATCCTTTACAATATCTTTCTTAATTTAACTACTCCCATGAAGATGAAAATCTTTATTTCTTGGGATTTGAACCCTCTTCTGAACCACAAAGATTTAATGATGACAAATTAATATTCATGTCTATGAAGATAAAGGGCATTTAATGATAATATTTTTAATCTGAGATGCTTAAAAAATTATATTCATGACTTTTCATTTATATAAAACAAAAAATGCAAACTAGTTTCTAAGCACGAGTTTGATTTAATTTGTAACTAATTGAGCATAATTCATTTCTAACTAATATATGTTTAAAAAAGAGTTACACTAATTTTTTAAAAATTTGAACTGAATACTAATAAAAATATAATACATGGAACATATGGAATGCAGGTAAAGTCAGGATTGCAGAGACATATATGGAAAAATTTTACAAAAGATAAGCTGCATATCTGTGTTCCAAGTATATATCTCAAAAAATAAATGTACAGAAAGTAGAAGGAAATAATAATTATGAGATCAAAAATGAATTAAATAACCAAGAGTTAGAACTGAATCAACAAAACTCTAGTTGATTCTCTCACAAAACTAATATAATTGATAATATATTAGTGAGTCAGGTTAGTTTAGGAAAAGGGAAGATGAATATACGACCTAACAGAAAAACATGGCCACAAATATGTAGCCATGGAACTCTGCTTGGAAATTCCCTGAGGGAAAGACTGCCATGAAGAAAGCTGCTGGAAGGACACCACAAAAACCCCATTTGGAAAGAGATTGGAATGAACTCCCATTCAGGGTCAATGGAAAGCCCTATATACCCTCAAGGGGCCTCACCATTGGCCCCCTGGGGAACTTACTGGTGGGGTGATCAATCAGAAAAGCAAACAATTGAAGCTCTCCCCCAACATTATGAAAAGGAGAAGTAAGTAATAGCTTAATAAAGATCCCCCCCCCCACCCAAAGCCAAACATGTTCTCTGTGCCTTTGAGGAGCCCGTAACTACAGGTTCAGGTATGTAATCCTCTTCTCTTCTCCAATTTCTCAGTAAACCACTGGCCTAACTAAACTGGCATGTTCTTAAATTCTTTTATGTAACATAGCCAAGAACCTAGAGGAATCCATCATCCCCTGACTTCTCCTGACTTCACTATCAAGACAGATCAAGAAGAAAAGAGGAAAGGCAAATATAAGTCATGCCAAGAATGAGAAAGGAAGCATGTCTGTAGCTGCTACAGTCCTTTAAGAAGATTACAAAAGGATTTTATATTCATCTCTATATCAATAGATTTAAAAATTTGAATTAAATGGGAAAATTCCTAAAAATTAGTTAAAAATATAAGAAAACCTTAATAGTACTATATGCATTAAAGAAATTGAAACTGCAATTAGACATATTTTCTTCTAGTCATTATTGTCTCTTAGCTAAAAATCTACGCATCTATATTCTGCTTTCTGATGTTGGAGCTGGGACTCTACATCAGAAACATTCTGTTTCCCATCTGGCTCCATTTACTCTCTAACAGTAGGGTTGCTAAGAGGGAAACTGCAAGGCTGGAGAAGAGGAAAATATACTCTTTCCTGTTTGCTCTTGTGGACTTTCTTTGTGATTTTGTCTGAGAGCATCACCACAGGACCTAGTCACAATCCTTCCTTCTTATAGCAGCAGCTGAACCCAACAATTTCAGAACTAGCCTAACCAGGCCCAATTAGAGGTAACAGCACCAGCAGGCTGGCAGGCTATCTTCAAAAATCTGAACCACTGGCCTGTGATGACCCTTCTCTTAGTTCAGAAAAACAAGCAGTCCAATCTGTATCTCTACAAAGTGACTTGAGTTTCAGATCCATAGGGACCTTCTTTGAAATTGTTATATTTCAATTATTCCCACCTTTGCCCTTTGTTTCCATAGCCCTAGGTGTGGTAGCTGCTTCCTATAGTTGCTATTTCCATGAAAATTTAGTTTTCTGTTACCATTTTATATTAAAGTGTATCTTTTCATTTAACTTCTGCAGGTTGCTAACAACCATAATTGATGCAACTTTGCACACACAAAAAATATAGGACTAAATACAGTGGTGACTACTTTAAAATATTTAAGAAAGAAAGAACATATTTGTTAGAGGTACCCCCTTACAAGGTTTTCAAAGAATAACAGGTCATAAGACCGTGACTCAACTCCCCCCTAATATAAATCCAAAGAGGCAGCTTCCAGCCATAACCAATTGAGCAAGCCATAGCCTAAGGGAAGCTCATCCCCTCCCAAGAATAAACAAAGTGGGGCAGATAAAGGCCATCACCCTCTGTGGGCCCAAGCACCACCAATCCCTCCCATATTCCAAGACCTCCTTGTCCACTTCCCTTGGCCATTTGGCCACAGGGTGTACTCTGCTTCCCCACCCATTGATGTACTGTAAAAAGCCATATCCACCACCCTCTGGAGGTGGGCTGAAGTCTTTCTTCAGACCCCTGCCATGTTGGGGGAGTGCTGAAATCTATTTTTCAGAACCCCTCCGTTTGGAGAGCTTCCCAGTAAACTTTCTGCCTGCCATCATCAGTCTCTGTGTCGCAGTGAGCACCATTTTTCTCTAATATTTGGTGCCACAAAAAAGGCTAGGGTCACTTTGAGACTGATGAATTGGTGAGGAATCTGCCCCTGCTGTGGCCGAATGCTCAATCACACCAGATTTCAAATCATAGCTAGGTGAGTCAAGGATTACTTCATTGGAGGATCCTGCCCTCTCTCTTTCAGTCTCTCTGTCTCTCTGTCTCTCTGTCTCTCTGTCTCTCTCTCTCTCTCTCTCTCTCTCTCTCTCTCTCTCTCTCTCTCTCCTTTTCCCATTGTTCAGGACAATCCACTGAAAACCAAAAAACCTAGTGCTAGGTCAGTGATCCTCAATGCTGTCCTTGGGGCCCACAATGGGTGGAAAGCCTGCGTGCTCATGGGAAGAAACTCCTTGGCTTCAGAGACATTTGGCTACAAGTTTCCTGTATTCTTGGAGATTTCTGAACAATTTGGAGCCACCTGTCTCACTCAGAATCTCCCCTGTCCTAGAGATCCTTAGTCTCACCCATGCCACCTAAAATGGGGAATTCAATTTTGGCCTCCCAAACAAAAAACATGCCTCTAGGCTGTATCCTTCACAACCTTAAAACACTGTACCCAGAAGGAGGCATCAGACCTAAAAAACCCACTTTCTATTTGACCTCTGTGTGGCCTCAAAACAAATTGGAAAATGAAAGCCAATGGCTGGAGAACAGTACTTTCAACTTCCAAATTCTCCAAGACTTAGAGAATTTCATCCAGTGCACTGGCAAGTGGTCAGAAATTGCTTACTTTCAGGCATTTTTTTCCTTCGTTATCGTCCCTTCCTTTGACAATCCTGTTCCTTTTATCAGTTTCTTCTTTTACATCAAAAATCCATCAGAAATTTTCCTTCTCCTTCTCTCTCACACCCCCTACAACCTCTGAAAATCTTGACTTCAATCTGGCAGATGAGCCTCCTCCTGCCCCTCCTCATACAGGTGCCAGGGCCGGTGCTCACCTCCCCTCCCCACCCGTTGCCCCCTTCCACACACAGAAAACCCTTCTTCCAAATCTGATCCCTCTAACCACACTCCCATCCACCAGCATATGCCTCCTCAGCAACCCCTGAAATTGCTCTTTCCTCCTTCCATTCCCACACCCCTCTCCGTGGGCTGGCTCCCTTCTCCCCACCCATCTGCTGCTTTTGAGCCCAGCTCCCTGCTCTCCAAATTCCTTCCCCAGCTCCTGTTCTCTCTCTCCAGAAAGAGGCTCAGACAGAAAGCATTATGTGCATTCAGGTCCTCCTCTCCCTCTCTGATCTCTCCCAAATCAAACTCCATCTCAGATTCTATTCCTTTGATCCTTCTCATTTTATCAAAAATTTCAACACCCAGCTGTACCTAATAATCTTACTTAACAAACCTACAATTGCTCACCTCTTACAAGTAAGGTTTTAGCTAAATCCTAAGTCTAAGTGTACTCCTAAAAAGCAATGATCCAAAATATATGTGTTAAACAGCTGTCTATCTAAACTGCTAAATTAAAGCTTAACTGCATTTATAGTGCTCAAATATTCCTAACTGTTGCTGATTATTAGTAAACGTGTTTCAGAAAGCAAGCTTGCATATTACAAGCAACACTGATTCCAGATGAAAAAAAATCTTAAAAGCAGTAAAATCAAAGACATAAAATAATGAAAAGCCTAAAAATAGCCATGAGGCAAGTTAATGAGCTTTATATTTCTTTGGGTGTTTTGTAACTCTTGTTGCATTTATCTGTTTGCTCAGTGTATAGTTTGGTATACCCAGATGCTAATATTAAATTGATAAATGAAAATTCTTAAAATAGCTCTATTCAAATGGCAAAAATTAAATAAGTGCTTATATTAATAAATAAGAATGCTAATAAGATGAAAATTGTAAGTCTTGACTAACAAAATTACTCCAAATCTCTTCATGAAAAATAGTCCTTGTTGTCTTGAAATTAAGTAAGTATACTTTTTATTATTAAAGAAAAAGAGAGTAATTTTCTCCTAAAATAAAATGACTGGTTATAAAGATTCTACAAATTTTAAAAGCTGTAATATCAAATAATATACTGATGCAAAGTTAAAATTTTGTTCTTTCTCTGTTAAAATAACAAAATCCCCCAAATCAGTCATCTGTTTCAGAAAAAGTTTGCAAAAAGTTTTTCTCCTGACTAATCAGTATACAAAAGAAAAAAATACCTTTTATCAAAATAGCTTCTTATACTTAAAACATATCATTTCTTTGGCTGTTTAAAAAAACTAAGTCTTATCACTTTTAAAAGAACTTAATGTTCAAAACTGTTTTCTCAGATTCAAATCCTGAAAAATACCTTTCACCTTGGGAAAAAGTGTGAGTTCATTTGATATAAGTTGAATGGAAAGTGTTTAAAAGTGTTTGAAATTAAAAGAGATTCTTTAACCCTCTGTTAATCAAAGTTGTATTACTAAAATGTTCATATGAATACTTAAAGTGTGCATAAAATTCCTGAAAATCTAAAAATACTTTTGCATAATATTAGATAAAGTATAGTGTTGTTAATCATGGTTTTAATTATTTTTCGAAAATGATATGTGTCACAGAAACAATCTCTGCACCTAGAAATCAAGAGGTGGATGCCTTAGCTGGTGTACATCTGATTTGCCCCACCTCCACTAAAGAAGCAGTTCTATGGCTACAGAAAAAGAGTATCCATTGAGTTCATAACAGTAGATTATTGTAGATTAAAGTAACAATACTGATGTTAGCAGCAGTCCCAAACATTGCAAGTTTGTTGCAAAAATTAATGCCCAGTTATGTCAGTATCACTTTGTTTTAAAATTTGCTAAGGCTTTCTTTACTATCTCTTTAGGCAAGTCAAAATCAGCCTGTATGCACCTTCATGTGAGAGGGCCAAGAGTGGATTTTTCAGTGATTGCCCAAGGATGTGTTCATAGCCCAACCATCTCTCCTGACCTGGTGGCAAAGATTCTGGCTGCATGGAAAAACCTGTGGCTGTAACTCTATTGATGATATTATGTTAATCAGTAATCCATTTTTCAGAATTAAAAGAAGCATCAGAGACAGTGGTATCTTATCTCAAGAGCCTGAGATGGGCAAACAATTGGGACAAGCCACAACGCCCTGGCTGTCTATCAAATTGTTAAATGTTGTTTAGTTGAGTAAAACAAAAACTATACCCTCTCTTGTAATTGATAAAGAACAATGTTTTCTCATATTGATAGAGTTTATAATATTGTTGGGATACAGAAAACCCTTAAATCCGTCACTTAGCTCAGATATTAAAACCATTATAAAGGTTGTGCATGGAAATGAGAAACATTCCCCAGAGGCTGCTTTTTAGAAAAAGTAAGGGGGTGGTGAACCTTAACTTACCTTGTAAATTGGATGTAGCCAGTACCAATATTGGCTTTGGGTAGGGTTTGTGGCAGAGGAAATATTCTAAACAAATACCCCTTGGGCTTTAGTCACAATTGAAAGAAGCAGAAGTACAAGACAGGAACAATGAAATGTTGTGGGCTGCCCTCTGTGGGGAAGAGAGATGTGTAGAAGAACATCTGGGACACCTGCCAGAAGCAAAAGGTAACTATCATGTCCCTGCCTTCTCCTTTAACATCTCTCTTGGGACTGTTGAGGCAGATGCCCTCACAAATATCCAGAGCCATACCATTGAGACTCAAATGCAGCAGAGTGGTTCCACCAAAAAGGTGAATATCATGGATACCAGACCTCATGGTGCCTAGCCCAGGAGTTCCAACTGCCTGTCACTCACCAGCAGCTCATGAACATTACCCGGGTGTCCTTTATTCTCACATCCATGACTGCAACTTTGGGCCC
This sequence comes from Cabassous unicinctus, assembly GCA_029593785.1. Taxonomy (NCBI): domain Eukaryota; kingdom Metazoa; phylum Chordata; class Mammalia; order Cingulata; family Chlamyphoridae; genus Cabassous; species Cabassous unicinctus. The sequence goes on from JAQZBX010015276.1 coordinate 36,628, forward strand.
TTCCTATTCTCTGAAGGGGAAAGGTATGCTTTCAGTGCTGCAGACACTGCAACAGAACTCTTGTAATTCGGCACTGTAGGCTGTAGCCATAGCTCCAGTTAAGATGCTAACAACAAGACCAAGACAGGCATTAAACTTACAAGTTAAAATGCCAGCTGCCCACAGCCCAAGAAAGGGGAAGTAATAATAATTTGTTGTTGCCTATGCCTCAAACTATACAAACTGGGAGAAAATAAAAGCATTTTAACCGTAGGCCTATACAGCCCTCTGGTTGGGAATCTTAAATCCATGAAATATTAAAAAAATCACTCAAAAACATTGCTATGAAACCACAGTTAATAATCTAAAGTCCCCTATTCCCCCTAAAACTCTATGTGTGAAAACCCACCAAATTATGTAATTTCACTGTCAACCCTCAATATTCAATGTTGAATATATGATCTTAATTTTCCTTCTCCTAAGACTCCTGGAGGCAATAACCTCACAGCCCACTCTAAATTTCATTGTTAATTCCTATCCTTATGACAATTATAACTCTCAATCTCTTCATATCAGAAGGTCCATACATCTTCCATGCAATAACTCAGTTTATCCAAACAGCCATCTGAGATATCACCCATGATCATGTACATGACCTTCTCCTGCTACAAAATACAGTGCCAGTCACTGAACCAGAAGCCACAATATCTCAACACCAAAAGGGAAAAAGTAACCGATCCAGCAATGCCCCATAACAGCAGAAAGCAGCCAGATGATTGACACCCACCTTACTGCTCTCCCACTCCAGCCAACCATATCAAAAAGAGTTGGGAATGTTTGCCCCATTTAGCAAAATAACTCCCTGTGAACCTGGCAGTGCCGGCAGGTCTCCCCTACCCCGATAACAGATGACCCCAAACCTCCACCCCTGTCCCTAATCCAACAGAATGTATTAATTTCAAAACCAACCAGAAGAAGATCATAAGATCGTGGGAGGTACCTGTGCAATCATAAATGAAACTTGTTGTTTTATATTAACAAAACTGGGCAGGTAGAAGAGCATCTTAAAATTTACCAAAAAA